>CATKWJ010000636.1:0-22760 GCA_949825065.1 Odontocerum albicorne | reverse complement strand
ACTTTTTAGTGTCCTCTCTTTTGCCATCCATTGATACGAGTATATTGCAGAAATTCATCAGGCAACATTAGCGAATGCTCTGTTTGATTATACCTAACGCTTTTAATACGAGTACTATGCACAACACAATATTTAAAATTTACATTGCTTTGATGGAAAGGCGAACCGCATAGTACTCGTACAAGTATGCTAATGAAATAAGGTATCTATTTCGATCTACGAGTATATACGAGTATTTTATTATATGGGAGAACGAAGATATCTTTAATTTATTTCACATTTTTCCACATTGTTTCACTTTCATGTATTTATGGATCTGAAAAAATATTTTTAATGATAATTTATTTTGACTTATCAAAATATGATAAATTATAACAAATATATTTTTAATTGTTTTTTATAATAGTTAGGTATAGCGTGTAGATATGTTACTTTTTACAGAGACTGAAATTCACACCTTATTGTTTATTTCACCTGATCCACTCAATCGAATTTTATTAGCACCCGAGTGCTATTCACTTCTCAAGTCAGATAAGAAAGTTCAATATTCTTGCGTATAGCACAGAGAGATGCACTTCAATACCAAGCTCTTAAATTATCGAGTGAGTTTTTCACCTAGCTGACCATGGAATGCGACTCCAGCATATCTCTCCATCTCTTTCAGCGTTTACCATATGTTCTATGGACTATAAATTAGAGAAAACGATTGTGTTCACGACTAAAGGTTTTTAATTACTTGATCCTTCCAATTCACTTTTAGGCAACTCATTAAATCAACAATCAACCCAATTCTGAGCATTATCTCGCCCATACAGAGATACATTTACCAGTTAGCTATAAAAATATACAAATTCGATCACATGTGATTTTTCAGTGGAAGTCGATTAAGCAATATATATTAGTACGGTCAATAAACGTTAATTAAGAATTGGTGTTGATGATGCAAAGGCTGTATATAGAAACTTTTGATTAATCCTCAGTGGATAAAGTAGGCACATATTCTTTTACAAAATTAAATATGCATGGATGCACCTTGATCTTGGTAACAATTGATACGATACTTATAATTTAATAGTCTTTCACTTTTGTTTATTTATTTTACACATGTAAAGAAATATACGTCATTTGTGAAAAAACAACAGATAATTTTATTTGAACACAAAATTTTAATGGCTCTGAGTTTGTTGCCTTTCATTTGTCGTGTCCCCAGTAAACTAGGCTTTTGCCTGTATCTCACTGAGGACAAAAGTTTCACTTAACGCTGAAAGTGTATGAGAATATAACCGCAACGCCGTCATGGCTTCAGTTTTCTAATTTGCGAAAAATATGGTTACATTATTGTTATTGTACCATCAGTCGCATGATATCCATATGTCACCTTAAGTATTACAACAATTAGTGAAAAGCTAAATTAGCACAAATTTTCATAAAAAATAGTGTTTCCATTTCTAAGAATTTATTATTTTTCATCCTGAGATTTCTAAATTACGTTATTACGATCCAATGATGGAGTTATACTCGTATAACAGTTTTAAGCACTAAAGGCTGGTTTTTTTAAGACGCTGCATTCAACTAGCGTCATGTGATGTTTTTTATTATAATTTATTGTATTAATTGTGAAAAGTGATATGATCCCGTTACCTTCTGATCGACTGTACGCCCGAGGGTGTCCAGTTCTAAATAGCTTTGTACGGTATCCTTCTCATCTTAAATACTGCCAGGGGCAGCTGCCTTTCTGTGAGGGATTGTGTTTCGATGTGACGTTATGTATACCAAGAACATTGCATTTAAGTACAAGTTAAACAAAGAGATTCTTAAAATATATTATTTATAGTTAAGGCATTAACATTGTGGAGGTTTAAAGACATCGTAATTTGTTTTATCAAACACTGTTTATTCCACTTTATGTAACGGTATAACCCTACCGGTTTTAAGGTGCACACCTCATCATCAGGGAGCACAAACAAGACTCCTTGTTTGTGCTCCCTGATGATGAGGTGAAATCCTTAAAACCGGTAGGGTTATACCGGTACAAAATGTGGAATAAACAGTGTTTGGTACAATGTTAGCTTTAAAATACTAATATTGTCATTCATATTTTTTTTTAAATAAAAGATAGCTTTTTTTAATCAAATAATATTTCAACCTAAAAGCTTTAAATTTGGCACGAATATTTAAACTACCCAAACCACATACAGATAATGATGATATCAAAATGCGTAAGCCCGTCGTACACACACATAAATATTAGAGTTCATGTGTATACCTCCAGCCTCGCGCATACAAAACATCAGATATCTAGATCATTTGATGGTGATACTCGTACACCCGCTACTACGTAGATTAGTTGAAAACAAGCAAGTCACCGCGAGGGAGAAAAACATTATATAATTATACAAATATTTCTTCCGATATCCAATAAGGAAAGTCAATTTCCTCATATACTCGTACATAAAATTAAAGAAAGTCAATATAAGAAAGCAGTTATTTAAAGCGAATTCATTAAACAAACATATAAAAAATAATAACAATATATGGTATAAAATGTCACATCACAAACATAACATATTTTACCCTGAGTAGGTACTTCATGCGCTGATCAGGCATATTCTCCATTGACACAACTTAATATGATATTTGCACCCTGCTTTACTGTCGATAAAATGTGTATACCCTTAAAAGCAAGAGACAATTTTAAAAAAAATCTGCAATAAGTTTAAAAATTAACCATTAACGATGTTAAAAAACATTTGGCATCTGTAAGAACACAGGTCTGTGATTTTTCGCAGCTTACAGCATGCGATGGCCACAAATTCTCTCTACACTAACTAATCGGCCACGTGTCGTGGCCGCTGCAATACTCAATACTCAATTGGGCGTCCGAAGCTTTTTGAAAGCTTGTAGCAATTTATGTATAAGCTAAGATGTTTATTTAACATTTATTACTTGAAGTATATCATTGTGCATAGTGACAATAATACGGGTAAAAAGACAAGTATTGTTACCAAACGAAAATTGAGCCCGAAATTCCCAAATTGAAGATAAATATATTATATGAAGGACGCAGTCTTGAAATAATTATTTTTCATTTTTGTAATATACTATTAAAACATGAGAGAAAATAATGTTTAGTTTTTAAGAGAAATTTGAGCTAAATTGACGTTATATTAAATAATGCTAATTTAATTGAATTTTTTTTCGAATATTTCAATATTGACACTTAAGCAGGATTAAATATTTTAAATTAATTTTGTAGACTTTTCAACGTGTCAATATGTGTTTTGGGAGTACAATAATATTTTCTCATTTTTATTTCGACTATTCAAGTTTGTTAAAAAGCAAGAAAATCCTAACAATTATTAACAATATAAGCATGTATTTTGACACGTCAATGCTCTTGGAGTGAATTCAATTGTTTTATTCCTGAAACCTAGGTAAAATGCATGTGCTGTCTAAAAGAATGACACATCGGGAAGTTTACAAACATGTCCAGTGTTCTAATATTTCTAACACTTTCTCATATTAGGAAAAAATCTTCAACTGAATGCATACCAGATGTTTACTGTTTTAACTTATTTTAAGGATATGTTGTAGCTAACACTTTCGACAAAATTTGGATATAAGTCGATAAATATTCTGAATCTAAATATTATAAACGATAATAATTTGGTACCTTAATATTTAATTAATTATATGAGTTTTACTTTTATAATTGTTGCTATATTGTTTCAAATATATAGAATGTCAGCTGAATATTTTTTACGTAAAAGCGAGCAATTACTATCATGATTTTGAAAAGTATAAAAAACGAAAGACCTAATAATATACGATAAATAATAAGAAACGCCGATAGCACCACTCTCGAAACTTGTCTGTACTTGATCGTTCGTGTCATCCCTTAACGGGAAAATTCAGCAAAATTCCTCGGTTCACATCGCACTTCTGGAAACTAATCGGCGCGTGCCAGTGACATAGATGAATCGATCGCCTGAACGCAATCCACAGGTCAAAAGGGGTTGAAATAGACAACAAAGCCGCCATCGGCACTTAATGGGTTACAACGGGGTTGGCCGCGTGTGAGAGACAGGAAATGCTACAGAACCGTTTGAACGCTAATATATCGCAGTTCTAAATCGGCGTGTCTAAAAAATGCTATATTCCAGAATAAAAGTGTTCTCTTTTGGAACATAGTTTTATATGCCAAAGTTCTAACTCAGCGTGTCTAAAAATGTTGTTGTTCTGAATGAGAGAGATCTCTTTTGGAGCACAGTCTTACATCATAGTTCTAAATCAGCGTGTCTAAAAATACTGGATTCCTCAATGAGAAAGTTCTCTGTTAGACATAATATATGCTAATGCTATATAACTATTTAAGGAAATATCCTGGCCAGAGTTTATAAATTGCATATTACACAGAATACAGTTAAACTACATACATGTTTTTTCTTTCTATTTTATTTAATCGATCAATCAATATAATCAAAAAATGATTTGTATAGCGTTGTCAATGAATTAAGTATTTCTTCAAGAGCGATATGTTATTGATTTTATATATATATAGCTGCTTTTAAGAGTCTTTCAATTGAATACATTGAAAAGGTCCGGTAGGTGCATTAAAATCGAGATACTTTTTATGGATAACAAGCTCACTGTCTACCAAATCATTAGCACCGGTATTGCATATATCATGAATATTAGGATCTTGGAATGAGGTCTTATAAGACATATGTAGATTATATATTACAACCTCCAAGCCTTGGTTAGTAAGACGCCTGGTTTTTGTTTTTATAATTTTTTTTCATTAAGCGTTTCGCTGCCTAACTAGACAATGCCTATCCTAAGGTAATTCGATTTCTGTCAGCACCCAATTTATTTTAAAGAGTTCCAGTCTGATTTTCACTTCAGGTCTCTTATGCGTATTTTTTATTGGTTGGAAGAATTGTCACATTACATGCAATAAACCCACGATGTTGTACTGTGTACAATAAAAGTATTTTACAATGCATTCCAGTCATTTTTAGCAGCAGCTGCCCCCCTTATAGGCTGCATCACATTTTATAAGCTCTCTGGAATCGTAAACGCATCAAGAAATTCACATGTAAATTACGTAAGTGTTAAACTGTTACATTTATGGTTTGTCATTTTTAGAGTCAAATCTACTCAAAATAAATTGGTAGGAGGGAAAAATGTGACAGTATCTTTCAGATATGTAGTGATCAGTAGTTAAAAGTCAAATGAATGATTGGAAATTAAGGCGCTTTAAAAAATTATTATTTTTCTTCAGATTATAAGTCCGTGTTCTCGCAAAACAATTAGAGGTGTATATCCGTGTGGTCACATACTAGACTGCCTTTAAGAAGGTCGCCAGTGGGAACCCTGCGATGTTTTACTCCCCTCGAATGACACAGACTGCTTCCGCCTAATATTCGGATGTATACATTTATATTATATGTATAAAAATATAACCTACGGTCAAATTTCGCTACCAAGACCGCAATTCTTAAATGTAATTTAGTTAACGATCTCTGTGGCCTAGTAGGTGGCCAGACGCCAACGCCACCGTAGCTGTGAGTTCGATTCCCGTGAGAATCTAGTTTTTTTTAAATAACTGGAAAGTCTTGTTTCCCTTCAGGCTTCTTTTACAACATTCTGTTTGGTAGGAAGAGATTGACGCGTGGTAATGAAGCCGTTAGATAGAAAACACCATGAAAGTGTAATACAATACAGTCGTTTGTTAAGTAAATGCTATAAATGGGTAAGCAAAAAATATTAGAGCAAGTTAAGGAATTTTGTAATATACCTATACATAATATTTATCAGATTATAGAAGAATTACGAGGGATATACAATAGCGTGTCGCAATAGGAAACAAAGTAAATGGTGCATTTAATTATACATACTCGAACTAGACAGTTTCAAAATCTGCTAAGATGACCGGGTGGTATGTATTATATCTGTGGCATTATGGCAGAAGTTGATATGTCCGTTTTACCTTAGTTTACAGGAGAAGCAATATTACCTTTGATAAGCTGTCAAAATCAATACAAATTAGATTTTTTAAAGTTTTTCCAAACAATATATCTTTTGTTTGGATAATGACTGACACACAAAATTTTGCCACAACATGCTGAGAACTATTTTCTATAAATTGGGAAAATAAACACAAAATGACAAAAAACGGACATATCAACTTCTGCCATAACGCCACAGATATATAGTTTATAGTGAGTGATGCTTGAAATGTTTTATAATATGGCAAATAACTCCATTTAATGCTAATTTACTCAATTAAGAAGTAAATTATCTTTTAATTGCATTTCCAGCGTATTGTTGTTAATAAAATTAATATATAATATACTCAGCATTCTACTGTAGCACTATATCAAAACGGCTTCGAGCTTATTCATAACCACAGTGGACGGACAGTTATCGTTTCACAGTCATGCAAGAGAACACACTTAACATAACAGCGTTGAGTACGTAGGTATACTAGTGAGGACAGTTCTCGGCAGCTACGAATATTTCGAATTTTCAGTATATCAGTCCTTGCTATTTCAATCCGAATTAATGTATATTATTTTACTTTACAAGCTCCCAATTTATTCGATACGATTGTCATCTTACAATTAGCGCTATTAAATTCTTTTTTTCTGACCATCATTACCTTTTGGTTGTCATTAATAATGATCAGACTTCAGCGTTCCCATGTACTCGTACAATCCATGCGATTAGTATTATTTGTAAGTCTGTCGCATTTTCTGCAAACAGTACCGTATCACCTATATATATCTAACATAATGGTGTAAATATTTTCTTATTATATTTAACACTCGTGTAAAACCTCTGTAAATGTTTGCTTGCAATATAAATTGAAAACCATTAGTAACAACATATAACCCTTCCGCACGCTATGATGAATATTAACTGGTGTAGCGTGTGTATGTTCACAAGTCTCGTATTTATAAGTTTCATTTAATTTTAATATAAGTTCCTCAGAAACCTTTAGTTTCTTCAATCAAGCCATACCTGCTGCAAGCCATCAATCAATTGATCATGGTTTCCTTAGTACACGACCGACAATTTCCTTAGTCAACCAAACAAATAACTATAACAATTTTTCGTATATTTCTAGGACTTTTGGAATAGTAAATCACGCAGAAAAAAGCTTCTAGTGTTCATGCTCGAAAACCAGTTTTCTATTACTAATAATACTCCCACATTTTTTCTATTTGTTCGATCCTAAATAATACACAAAAAAATATGCCAGTTTTATTTTCGTGCTGAAAACAACCGTCGACTCCTTAATAACTACACATTCCCTAAGTTTTGAAAGTTCAGAAGGGTTCTTGTCTGGATCTGGTACTTCACATTTGCGTTATTTTTGTTAAATTTTATTTCAATGTCAATTCTGCCGTCATAAGCAAAAACGCAACTAACGGGAAAAAATCAGAAATTAACTAAGTATGAGGCAATATTCCATATCAAATTCTGAACCATAATCCATAAAAAAATACAGAAAACCATTTATTTCAACACAAAAATCGACATAATGTATTTTTTTATTTTACAAAATACTAGGTTTTTCTAAGCAAAAAAAAACAATAAAATGTGATTCATAAGCAAAAAGACAGCAAGTGTCTATGCGTTTGCTGCGTTTTTGCTTATGAATCACATTTTACCGCTTTTCTGTTTATGAATCACGACATTTTTAAGCATCAATGAAAAACATAAAAGTGCAGTTTTTCTCAAAACTTAACTCTTGCCATAAGCTGCATTTTTGCTTATGAGGGCAGAATACTTGGTTATGTCATATAATAATCAAGGATAAGCGAGATGTTAATCATGAGTATCATATTTGTATTTTGCTCCAATATTACACTTTCTTTTTATACCACACAAATATATAATTTAAGACATTTACCTGTCTTTTATTCTTTTGAGTTTCAAAGCAATAAAATTGGATATGGCCAGAAATTTTGTTACACTGTAAAATAACATTTGTAAAAAAAATATTTTTTTAACATTATTTTGTCCTTGAAATAAAATATTTTTTTCGTCAGTTCCAAATTTGATCACAGTGAAACTTCATTGCCTTCTTAAACTCTCTTCATCGGTTGGTCGACTACAAATTTATTTCAGCAACTTTTTGAATATCGTAAAATCGTCATACTTGAAGCCTGTTAAAATTATTTTTGGCTAGAACCACAATTAAAATATTGTACATCATAGAACTATCCGATTAGGTTAGTATGACGTAAAACTTAATCGGCTTCTTAGAAATTATTATGTTTCAGAGTATAATAGTTGGTTAAGCAAGTACCTTTTGATTTTTAAAAGAATAACTCGATAGAATCAAAAACTGAAAAAAAAGCCAAAAAAATACTATAGATATAAATGATACACCAATTGAAGTTTTCAAGACTTCCACTCAGGGTAGTTAAGATCGATTCATGGGTGACAATACATATTTAGTCGAATCTTGATTGATATTTGAACATATTTTATTCTTACATCTTTTTGCGAAGCAAAAATAAAACTTTTTTTTTAATATCACAACAATTTTCCAGTTAATTTGTTATAAAGATATAAAAACACGGTGACAAGCAAACTTTTGGGCGAGAAAATAAAAGTAAAAGAATACAAGAAAATCTTTTGTTGAAAAAGAATATATTCACCTCGAATAAAACGTAACAATTTGGAGCCGATAAAGAAAATAAGAGAAGAAAAACAATAAAGAGGAAATATAAAACTGCGGAGGAAAATCCCACGGCACACACCTGATAGCGCGGCAGCCATGCCAGGCATACATATACTGTACTCAGTGTTTGGGGCCTGTTATTTTGACTTCGTGTATTCGCTCCCAAATCACGCTGGATTTATTGAATACTTTACAAACGATAGTTTCTTTGTTTTTATTACGTTACTTTAAAACTTAATAGTCATTTTGGATTTTTTTGATGAAAAAATTAATCATAAATTTATATTTAATGCAGACCAAATGTTTTCTTGAATTACATACTAAAAAATCACAACTGATCTTCATTTGCCGTCGGACAACAGTGAACTAAATCGACAAATACAATACTTAAAGTGCTATAAAATATTTTTGTGTTCTGTTCGCGTTATGTAAAAAGAGTTCTACTGTTACAATGTTTTCGTGTTTTTTCAATACAACTACTTTCGAGACAAATCCAAAAGAGTATTTTGTCGCTGTCATTTTCCAATATGGTTGAGAAAGTTCTAATTTATTAGGTGGAGTTTTTATGAAAAAGGACAATAAATTTATGATGATTATGTTATCTTTAAGTCTGAATATAATTGATCGAGGACTCGATTTGTGAACATAACGTTTTCTGCATAAAAAATATACGAAAATATTCATAAAAAAAGAAATTCAAATCACTAGTCAAACCGCACTCGAATTAAAAAATATATTTAATTTCTCGCTGACTGAAATATTTAACGGGTAAATTATTTAGAGTTAAATAGTTTTTATGAACTGGAAGTTTTATTCTGACACAAAATTTTCTCAAGAGTTGAAAATTGTGCACAAGACCTCATAAATGAAAAATAAGCGCTTTTCCGCCAAGCTATTAAAGCTGACAGCAACATACTTTACATAAATTTGTGATTCAAGTTAAAAAATAAATTCGGCAGAGTGCAATTTTTGATACAACAGTATTAGTGTGATTCACACTCAACCCATAATTCCCCTATTTTACAAGCGGGTTTTTTTCATATAATTAAAAAAGTGAACTTTTTCTTAAAATATAAGTATCGATCAAATAATACAAGACGTTTCCTTGTGTGTCTGAGTTGGTTAACAACTTTGGAAGATATGCGTCTAGCAAACTAGGTCTACGTTTCTTGCCAACTAAATCATTGGTTTTTTTATTACTTATATTTAAAAAAATCTTAATATTACAGTTACCTACATTTGTTTTCAATAATAAGAATAATCAATTAGCTTTTATAATAACAAAATATTTGAAATAATAATCAATTTTGGCGCTATTGAAAGGTAGTATTTGCTTGAATAGTACAGAGAATTTCCGTATGAACCCAACCCTATGATACTAATCCATATTCATTGTAAGACTTTAATACTTCAGATATTTGCCCAAATATTGCATTTAGCATTCTGTTATTCATAATTCAGTCATTCATTCATGATGGTAAATGACTCATATTTTTCTCTCACTCGTACTGCCATGTTTTTTTCTTCTCTTTATTTGAAAGAATATATATGACCGAAGTCATAGGTATTCTTCTACCCCCGAACACTAGGCAGAAAATATCTTATGTCATTCGAAGAGAGTAGATAAGCGTGTGTCTCGAACCGTCGACCTTCCTCACGAAAGACCAGTGCGTTAAGCGCGGCCACGCACCTCTTTAACTAAAGATTCTCAGAACACGTTTCTGATTCGTTGAAAGAGATTATCACATAACAATGAACCCATCAAATTGTACAGCATAAAACGAAATTATCATAAAATATAATAACAAAGAAATACAATCCAACACAGTACACTTGAGAGGATTTTGAGTAACCGTTGCTTAGCGGTATACTCGTAATAATCAACTTTCACCCGGGAGTGTATTTTAATATTTTAGTATAGCTGGTGACTAAAATTAAGGTTTATTTAAATGGGAAATGCCAATAAGGCGGCCAAGATGTACCACTAAGATTCAAAAGTTCCAATCTGAACGAATGAGAGCATGTGTCGACAGATACCAAGATACCATGCAACGCCTACGCATAGTCATGGTGTTGTTACAGTAAAAATTGATACATATACCCTCAGTAGTATGTCAACTAGAGTCGATAGAAGACTTGTCGTTTCGTTTTATTCTTAAATATTAAAAATTAAACATTGGGTTATTAAAAATTGAACATTAATGGTTATTAAACTTTTAAGGCAGAAATTAAATGTTTTTATTCTGTCCACGGAGAATCTTCTTCATTATGTTCCATAGAGTAAGATTAGGATGAATAAATTATCTCCACTGTGTTACAGCATTTTGACAACAAAACTTCGCAAGTGTTTTTTTTCAGTGATTGATAAATAAATTCATCGATCTAAAAATTGTAGTAACGTTAAAGATGACAATATAAAAAAATTGTATCATTCTATCACTTTTTTTTTGTACCTTTGTGCTGGACACTTTTGAACCTCACTATGAACTATTATATACAAAAAAAAGCGTTATATAATACAGTAATTCAATACAGAAAAGTACTCGTGAGATGGTTTTTAGTAACAAAATAACGATTTTAAGTAACGAAACTGTTGCTTAGTGGCATCACAGTTTACTTTCCTCCATGGCTGTGTTTTAATGTTTTGTTCCAAACAATGACAAAAAAACTAAAATAATGACTACTTAACACCTTTTTGATTGATTGGAAGAAATAATCACAAAGCGATAAACCCACAAACCCGTTTGTATTGTATGCAACGAAAGTGTCAAACAACAAAGTCGTCATGATTTTTAGTAACGAAATCATCGCTTAGTGATATGACACTTGACTCGACGCCCAGGGTGTATTTTACTATTTGAGTCCAGATGGTGACTAAAATAAAGGGTTCTTAACACCTTTCTAATCGATTTAAATAACATTTAAACTAATAGTAAGTCCAAGATTTTATCCAGAATATATCACTACTACCGCAGAAGTCAAGATGTGAGATTATCTATTCGATTTTAGCATTGCATTAAACATTGTAGACTTTGATCTGCTTCTGGCACGCATGCTTTCCATGCGATTCTCCGAACCGGTGATTGCTTATTTGTCTAGTTATTTTAAAGAAATACAACAATTCTGGAAATACCAGGAGTCGATTGATCTTTCTGCAGACTATTTCCAAGATAGAACTTTTTCTCCATTCCTCATTTCTATATTAATCAACCCAATCACATCATCTTGTACGTGTTTTTACTATTTAAATGTGGATGAGCTGCAGATATTTATATATTTAGATTCAAATTGCGTTAAACGATCTAAATGCGGATCGATTCCTGAGTGGACAAAAAAAAAGCATTCCTTATTCATTAATCCTATGAAGCATCCAAATCTCCTCACTGGCAGCTTCTTAGCTAATTCAACACTTATTTACTTTCTCCAATATTACTCGTTGACTATCATACCACTAAATAAAACAGTTAAAAACCTAGGAGTTTTTGAGGATAACATTTATTCATGGCGAGATCAAATAAATTAGGTAAGCCAAAGGATCCTCTTCAGCTTTATTTTTTTTAGTGTTGTAAAGATTCCTGTCTAATTAAACCAAAATTTTGCACGTGCAATATCCGCTCTTTCCGACTTTCGACTATGCGGACGTCTGTTATTTGAATATTACGGAGGGACAGCTGCACAAATGACGTCGTCTTCAAAATGTTCAAACAAAACTGAGATTTATTTTCAACGTGAGAAAATACGATCACATCACCTCATATCGGAAGGAGCTGAACTGGTTTAATGTGAGAAATAAACGCAAAATGCACATATTGTAAATATTGTATAATATCCACAGCTGTTCCGCCACCCCTTCTTATTTTACCGAGGATATTAAGCGTCTTTCCGATCGTGGACTTGCGCCACGCTCTAACAGAGATTGTTTACAGGCTTTTCCAGTTTTATGCTGACCATGCAGTGAGGCTCTGAAACCATTTATCAAATAATTTAAGACTCACTCTTTCACTGGCATATTTAAAAAAGCGACTGAAAAAACTCTTAATTTTAAGTCAGTAATATAATGTGTTTTATTGCCGATTTACCTTTCCCATGATATTTTACTTTTATTTTTACTATAAGTATTATTCATGAATTTTGTGAAGGTAAAAAATGTTAAATATTTTTTTACAAACATGTAACTTCCTTTATTTACTTTTGCCTGTTCGATTAGAAGAGATTACCACCTGGCAATAAATCCACCAGATCTTTTTACAAGGAAGTGTTGAATAAGTCCACAAAACTGTACTGCATATATCGAATGTAAAATAAAATGCAATCCGCCAGTCTTCTTTTTATTATCATTATATTCCACACAGTGATTCGGATGCCAATGAGTCAATGCTCGAGGGGGAAAGTTGATGTAGAGGGTAACAGAATAGGAAGGAGGGTGAACAGCGGAGACAGGGTAGGAGAGACAGGGCTGAGGGGCGTCGACTGGGGGGATGGCGCCAGTAAATCCCGCGATAGCAAAAGCACCCCCTCCCACTAACACACAACAGGTCCATCACATGGATTGCCCTGCAATATACGACTTTAATGCTTGGATTTTGTGTTGAAATGTTATTGAGATTGTTGCGTTTTTTTTAATATTTAATTGAATAAGTTTTAAAGTAAAATATATTAAAAGAAATTTAAAAAAATGCAATAATATTGCTAATACGTGCGATTACGATTAATGAGTTTCATGCCTATTTCAGTGCTTGTGGACTCCATCCATCCATCCATCTCTTAGACTCCATCCATCCATCCATCCATCCATCTCTTTACTCCAACTCCATTTATAGTAATCTTTTTAAATATTTAGTAAAAAATAAGTTTTGAACAGTGGATTAAATATTATTGATAATTTTCGTAGGAAAACAAAACTGTTTAAATTTTATTTATTCGTAATTCGTTATGTTTATTGAAACGAGCTTGGATACTTTGCTTTCTTCGTATCTTTAAAGAGTTGCGAGCTGCCTACATCACATTATATATTTTTGTAATGCCTGAACCAAATGACATTTCTATGATATTTTCCAGTTCCTCTCTATTATATTCAAGATACATTTGACAATGATTTATTTATGATGTCATGTCACAGTGTTGAGGCAATTATATACGGATATTAGGTTTTCTTTTTAATAAATATTTTATTATTATTCTTTATTTTAATGAAATATTTTATATCTATATTTTTTTAATACTGTACTTATATAATTGTAGATTCGTGATTAATGTGATCTTAGGGCTGGTGTATTAATTAAGAAGAAAAAGAGCTCTCTGGGAGGATAAAAAAAAACAAATATGCTGTTCAAAATGATTTTAAGGCGGGGCAGTAGGAGACCAAGGAATGGGTTAGTATAATATTTTTAAAGAAGGAATTGTAAAAAGATAAATAAATCGCGGGAGTTGTCTGAGGTCTATGGAGGTAGAAACGAAAGATGTTTGTCGCGATATGAAAGTCTGGCACTCTATCCTCTCTACATACCCCGACAGTTAAACACCGTGATGGTTTGCATGAATGTATCTAAAATGTAGATTGTGTATTTTCTTAGGTTTGTGCTCCCTTGAAAATAAATTAATTGTTCACTTTACATAAACAAGAGACTTTAAAAAGTGACAAGATAATACGAGTATTTCATTGATCTGATGAACCATTGCTGTTTGTTAGAGATAAACGTTTAAGTAAAATTCAGAAATGAATCTTTAGATTTGGACACATTAATATTATAAGTTGCTAAAGACGTACAAAACAGATATTTACATGTTTGAAAAGAATGGAGAGCGAGAAAAAGGTAAACGAATCAAGAAGGTTAAAAGGATGAAAAACAGAAGAACATATATGTCGAGATGTACTCGTATAAATAAAGACACCTGAAAAGTTGCATGCATGAAAAAAGAATGAATATATGTCTTCTCTGTCGTCCTCAAAAGGGGCATGGTGTGATGTTATGTTAGAATGTCTTCTTCATTAAGTCCCACATTAGTCCCGCTTCTCACGTTAGGAGAGCTGTGAGTTACTTGCCTACTCCAGTGATTCTTAACGTTACTGGTGCTGAAAATAATATTGTCTCCCGGCCGCACTCTTCCAGATACCCGCATTATCAATTCGGGCACGTTTGACAACAAACGTTCGTGTTCTTCCACGGCCATCTGAAGAGCTTCATTATCATAATCAGACAGTCGACCTCTTTCTTCCTCATCTTTTAAGCTTGTGTTACCGGATTGAACCATTTTCCAACATTACTTCACTGATCGTTCCTTCATCAAAGAGTTTGTGGATATCGCGAAACGACTGTGCTGCAATCCAACCCTTTTCGAAGTGATAAAACATGACATGAACAATGTGAAGATGGTTATTGACAAACATTTTACTACATAAATAGTAAGGAATATATATGTTAAGTAAAAAATTTAAACAAAATCACAAACTTGACAGATTCGAAGGGCGTCGATAAAACGATCATTAATTATGCACCAACTATTTATGAAATATAACTAAATTTCAATAAAGCTGGTAATACTTCTATAAGGAAAATAAAAAACTACCTGTTGATAAAATTATTATAATGTAAGAAACAATTGGTAAAGACAAAAATTACATGAAAAGATGACGAAGACAAATTGTTGATTGTTTTCAAAAAGATTTTTTCACGTTCACTTTTCATTTCCCTTTTTTTATTTCATTTAATCGAATTGAGTGGGCAATAATTATATTCATATTACATTTTCTACTATCTAAGTGTCGACCTGAATTAAATTGCTCTTCATGGTCTGGGGTATTTAACTGTCAAATTTGACAAGTTACAAAACGACTTACACTTTTTGCATAAATGTTCAAAAAAGAGAAAATTTAATACGATGTGTTTTATTCTGAATTATTCTTTCTTGAGTGTATCGAGTGAAAAAAACTAGATAATGACCTATCAGTGCCCTAGTTGGTTAAACGCATGTCTTCAAACCTAGGAGTTACGGGTTTGATACCAGTTGATAACTAGTTTTTTTTAAAGGATTCCAGTATAGTTTTCAGTTTAAAAATGTAATTTTTTATAATAGCTCTGTAAAAATAAGTTAAATTATTTTTATAATTCTTTTTAGTTTAATTAAATTTTTATTTAGTTTATTACATTAAAAAAAAGTATGCTTTTATATATAGTGGAGTTGGGCTAAAATTGTTTCGAGTTTTAATATTTAAAAAATGTTATTGTTCGTTTTGAACAATTGCCCACTCGAAATAAGTTAAATTATTTTCTAGAGAAACTTTTGTTTTCTGGGTAACAAAGCTGAAATTCAGGATATTTTCGTATCGTCAAAATGACACTTGTAATTATTTTCTGTTTTGGTTTGTCAGTTAGCATTATATTCTCTCGAAAATTCTGCGGCCGACACAAGGACAAGTGGATAATATTATATTACGGGCGACCAGAAATGGAGAACGCGACCGCCGACGCCAACATTCCCCTTTATTTTATTGTTTTCTTTTCCTACTTAGAGGTTTACTTCTACAAGTATACTAGTAAGCCCCATTATTATATATTATTAATCGAAATTCACCGAAAAATATTTTAATATTACTTTATATAGTTTCGCTTATAAAAATCATGAAAAAGTAGTATGTTTAGGGGGGGGAGGGGGTATTCTACTCTAGAGGCGTGAATTTCGGCCGTTTTTTTTTAGACCAAATAAAAAAAAAACAAAAAATATTTTTCCTGTACATTTTTTACAGTTTGTTTATTGATGATTTGAGATGTACAAAATAATTTTTGAAAAAATTAATGAAAATTCAAGATGTTATCAGCTGTTATATCTTGTAAAATAGGGGGTGAGCTGGTCGACATGGTTGGAACCCTTTAGTAAATCTGAAACAAAAATCATACAGTTTCTTTATAAAAAAGAATGTCGTTATAGTTCGTACCAAAGAGAAAAAAAATCATAAAATGGCGGCTGTCTGAAAAATATTTCTTTTTTTTTCTCTTTTTCACAATTTTTTTAATTTTTTAAAAATAGTAAAAAAAATGTTTTGAATTTTCCAAAGCAGGAACGATAAAGAAACATCTTTCAAAGTTTCATACCAAATTTGAAGGCAATCGGTTAAATAGAACTTGAAATTTTATGACGACCAGGTCGAAAAAAGTAGTTTCGAGAAAAACGCGTTTACAGTTTTGAGATTATTGTCTGAGTTATTCCGGGGCAGCGTAATTGCTGCCTCATTTATAGCTTTAATTTCGTAAATATTGAGAATTTAAAATTTTCCTTTTGTGAACATATTTTTAAAGGTCTTAACTTTAAGAATATTAGAGTACACAAATTTATAGAGTAAAATACCCCTTAAGTCAAACTTGATCTATGAAAGAGGAGTTTGACCATTTGAAAAGGGGGAGAGAGAAAAAAGGAAAAATCGACATTACAATTGACATTTAATTAAATATACAATATATTATTAATACTCGTAGTTAAGGCGTTAACACTGCATACAATACAATAGTTTAGGCGTTAACAGGTTCAAAATCATTTTAAATTATTTACTAAAATACTTTTTTTTGTACTTAAGATATCGGAATGATCCTGCCGGTTTCCAGGTGTTCACCTCATCATCAGGGGATCTCAAACAAGACTATTTATGAGATGAAAACCTTAAAATCAGAAGTGTCAAACCATTATTTGAATTGAAGAAACAATGTTTTAGTCAATCAATAAAGTAAACAGTATGTAGACATAGTTTTTCTCAGAGTTTTTCAGTAGCATATCTTTAAAAAAAAATATTAAATATATAAATGCATAATGGTAAGCTTGTACTCACCTTGATATACATTTGTACGAGTTCGTAGGTGAAGCTGAAGTAATGAAAATAGTGATGCGTACTTTGCGAAGAATATAATGTATTGTATTATAATCTTACTACATGAAGAATATAATGTATTATAATCTTAGTACATGAAGAATATAATGTATTATAATCTTAGTACATGAAGAATATAATGTATTATAATCTTAGTACATGATTGAACGGAATTATCGGTAAGTTTATTAAATATTAATGTTGTAAGAATTAAGGGAAAACTGTTGAGATGATCGGATACATATAGAAAATAAGTTACAAGACACATACAAATCAATTATTTTTGTCTGAAATGAAAAAAGAGAAAATGTACACCTAAATAAAAATAATCGCTTAAAGGTAACAAACATGTACATCAAAAGAGAATATAAAATATTTATGAAGCAAAATCTGTGTATGTGGAAAGTAATATTTGAAAATCTGTGCCCTTGTGGTTTAAAGGGCACGTCGTGTTGGTATACATTTATATAAAAATCATGAATTTGTCAATTTTACTAATTCGATGTGACGTACAATCACCGCCGGACTCAAAGCACTCGCTTTCCCCAATTAATAAATACTGTCGCTAAAATTACTGACAAAATTGATCAATACAGTCTTAATTGATCGATTGAGTTTAAAGTTCTAGTGCTATTTGTCCAATCAAGTGATAGGGACTAGCAAAACGCATTGTTTGAAATTCAAAAGTTTTAAAATATACTAAATTTAATAAATTATTAACTAATCATTTTTAATAAATTATTAAATTTATAAAAAGGTAGATAAATTGTGATGAATTTAAAGCAGTTTTTAATTAAAAGCGCAACGCAAAGTTTTAGTTTTTATGTACGAGTACTTGAGCCATATTTCTTTCTGTTTTGTATATACCTAACATACATAAATGTTTTATCCGTTTTTTTTTTGTTTCATCAAGTTTTTTATGTTTTTCACTTTTGTTGTTGATTCTCGTTTTTGTTATATAATGTGTTTTGGTTTGAATTAGTTTTTTATAAATTTTATAATTTCAAATTATTTTGGCTAGACTACAGGCGTTAAAAATAAATAAATTAATATCAGTTGAAGTTTGGTACAAATGGGTCTTGACTTATCGGGACGCACATATTTCGTCACTACTACATCCAAACGCTTTCTTATTTAGACTTGAAAAATGAATTTTAAGTTAGACATTTACAATTATTGAGATTGGTATATTTACACAAATTACATCAAAATATACTGATTCCATTTTTTGAAAAATGTTTTATTAGGATCTATTTTTGACTAATAACTAATAACTAATCAATGTGACAATTTTTGATAACGAGAGCTTACTGTGTTTGAGCTACTAAAACATATTACATAACATATTCTCTATTAACGTAATTAACTTAACAATGCTCACCAACTGGGAACACCCGAATTTGGGGGAAATTCCATTTAAGCATAAATATGTAATTTTTAAGCCGGGTCATTTTTGCATATGTTTCACCTTTTGTAAAAAAACTATACAAATAAAATTTCAATCGAGATTTAATACGAAACTATTAATAGTCTACATTACTTGAGAAAATAACGTCACAGAAAACTAAAAAGGTTTTAGTCGCTCCAATTTTTACGTAAGACAACTTTTAAGAGCAAGGGCAGTAAAATCTAGATTAAAATAAACTTTTAAGTAAAACCAAACTGAGAACCCGGGACGATTAGGGGGCAAGTAAGCGTGCTAACTACAAGGCACATAAAAGTTCCAAATGTAAAAGTATGAGAACATACTACGTATATACTGTACCATTTTGGTTGTATGTAGTAAAACCAAGTGGGAGTATTGTTTAAGATGAATAAAAACTTTTTTTTTTAATAATAAAATTACTAAATATAAGAAATCTTGAGTACAATTACACTATACATACGAATATAATGGCACAACGCTTTTTAGTCAGATATCTAACAAAGTTAATAAAATGAAGTATAAAAAATTGAATAGAGAACTAAGAAAAAGGTTTAAAAATATGAAAATTCAATTAAATACTTATAGAATACACTATAGTATTGTTTTGTGTTGTGTAATATAACACATTCGTAGCAAGTATACAGTACAACCTAGTGGGTCTGTTGCCTTATGGTCATATCTTCCAATGTTTTGTGTTGTGTAATATAACACATTCGTAGCAAGTATACAGTACAACCTAGTGGGTCTGTTGCCTTATGGTCATATCTTCCAATGTTTTGTGTTGTGTAATATAACACATTCGTAGCAAGTATACAGTACAACCTAGTGGGTCTGTTGCCTTATGGTCATATCTTCCAATGTTTTGTGTTGTGTAATATAACACATTCGTAGCAAGTATACAGTACACCCTAGTGGGTCTGTTGCCTTATGGTCATATCTTCCAATGTTTTGTGTTGTGTAATATAACACATTCGTAGCAAGTATACAGTACAACCTAGTGGGTCTGTTGCCTTATGGTCATATCTTCCAATGTGTTGTGTTGTGTAATATAACACATTCGTAGCAAGTATACAGTACAACCTAGTGGGTCTGTTGCCTTATGGTCATATCTTCCGCTGAACCAGGAATATGTTAATTGAGGCCTTAAGTAAAAATAAGAATCAATGAACCAGGAAGATGTTGGTGCTTTTGAATTTGTTTCATATCGCTATACACCTTTCGAAACCCCTTTTAACACGTCGATCGTCTGAGATAATACTATCCAAATAGAAGAATTTCTCAACTTGCTCCAATCTTTCATAGTTTACCCATATAACATGTACTTTTCCTTTCAGACTTTTTCGCATATCTCATACAATCTACGTATCAAATTCTGTCATTCATTTTTATTTTCTACACTCCGCTTATATCCGTTTTATACGACTATATTCTACATTATTGTATAATGTATTCAATTTGATCATTCTACACTTTGATTGGTCTTTCAATTCTACTCTCACACAGTAAATAATAACTCAAGACACACGCTTGTTTGTAAAATAAACCACGCTTTACGATCCTTATTTTTTATATACGAGTATTAAGTATTATATGATATTTAGTTTTGTTGACGAAACACAAGTCGCAAAAATAATATCATTTTAGTAGAATTTAAAAAAAAACTGAATATTTTTTTTTCTTTTGTATCATTCATAACATATTATTTCCTCCAAATGCCACGTAATGGAAAATAATATAATAAAAGAGAAATATTTTTCTGTTCTATCCCATGTACTATAAATACTTATTTTTGACTTCCCAATTGAGAACATGGTTCTTACTAAAGGCACATAGAAACATTAAAATTTTATTTTCTTGCAACGTTTACGCCTGGAAGCCTTGAAATTCTCTGTTCACGGGCAATTTAATATCTCGGCATGGATCTGCTCTATGATAATTTTATAATTAAATTAAATTCCAAAACAAGGCTACATTTGGAATTCTTTACTCGCTTTTGACGTTTTGAATATTTTGAAGTTGAAGAAAATAAATAAAAAGAAAGAAATTACATAAAATCCTCTTATTGGATAGAATCCTTAATTAAACCCTTTTGTTAATAAATAAGGCAATGAACTCGATTAAATTTGATTAGCGTCTACACTTTTAGATCGTTAATTTTATTATACCGAAGATTTCTATCATATATATACATACTGATAAGTAAACTATCTTAGTTCAGATAGTAGATTTTGATACAGCTCTGAAACACTGTCACTGAGAGCCTTGTCGCATGGTGTGATTTGGAGCCCAAGAATAATCAAATTGAAGCTGTAACCCAAACTCCAAACAGGAAATAAAATCGAAGCAAATAAAGTTTATTTAGAAGAACAATTGTCTTTCATTCAACGGTTTCAGGTTCGATTTCAAACCCTGAGATTCGTATTATTGTTTTTAATGGTTCAAACTTGACACTATTTTTAGACAAAAAAAAACAACTTAAATGTTTTTTCATGGCTTCAAACTGTAGAATTGTTTTTAAAAGAGCAATTTGGGGTATTAAGATACTTAAGTGCTAAAATGTAGTTTTTGGTTCTTAAAAATCACAGCATTGTAGTTTTATAGACCATAAAGAACTCATAACTAAAAAACTATTATTCATCCCAAAATATTTCTAGTCCTTAATTGCCACCCTTTACCTCTTTTTTCGTTGAGATTTATGTTTTATTTTAATTTTAATTAGTTTTTCTCAAATATTGTTTCCATACACTTCCATGTACACTAATAATAAATATGTAACAAAAACTGGTTGATAGAAAAAAAATTGCTTGAAAGCAATAAATTCGCCAGATGAATAATAAAATATTTGCATGAAAGCGTTTGCATGAAAATAAATTAATAAGTAAATTTAATGGTTAAAAAAAATTGGATTTTAAAATATTTTAGAGCCAAAATTCTTTTTTGTGTTATTTGTAACAAAATAATTAGGTATATTCGGGGTCTAAAAATTACAACATTGAAAAAAAAAAACGTTTTAGGCACCAAATCGGAAAAAAATCTTATTTTGTGGGAAAATAGTTTGCAAAAAAGGCCTCTTAATTGTCTTCAAGATTATGAAATCTTTTCATTGTCTAAAAAGTTCCGGTAAAGTAATTGTGGTTTATGTACACTACAGAGTCAGAAATTTATATTTTGTAATTTTATAACACACATGTGTCATTAATACCATTATTCGTTCTTTAATATAATATGATACATTGAAGTACCCAGAATGTTGCTTCGTATTGTGTTCAACAATAATGGATTAAATATAATTTTGTGTCAAAAATACTTATTGGAAGTTTCAAACGAAAATAATTTTAAAACATGTCGCTTTTTCTACTTAAAACACTCAAAATGTGGCAAAATTTCGTATTGTATTGATCGAAATACAAATATGACAAAATAAATGACAAATGCATCATAAAGGACGTATTAACATAAATACACGCACGTGTTAAAATTACCCCTTGGTGTTTTGTAAATGTTTAAAAATTGATACTTTGTTGTTTCGTAGAAACAAATTAAAAATTAGAGCATTTTTATTAAGAAGATATAATTATATAAGTGATAAAAAATGGCACTTTTTGGTTTCGTAGAAACACATGTAAAATTGTTGCATTTTTATTAGGAAGATATATAAATGATAAAAATAACTATTTCTTATACAAATATAACAACGTAAACAATTTTGTTTGGTCTTTAATCATAAATATGTAAAAAAAATCTTTGAAAATTTCCCTATAAATAAAAATACCCTTATT
>CATKWJ010000635.1:0-73617 GCA_949825065.1 Odontocerum albicorne | reverse complement strand
CCTGTAAGTTGGTATGTAGAACAGATTAATACTTTCATGCATCATACTTTAGAATATGTATGATTTTTACATACATTTTTTTTATTGGAACATATTAATATGTTATAATGTGTAATTTTTAGTATATCCCGACATGTATACTATAACTATAATGTGTAATATTTATTTGTTACTATAATGTATTAAAGACACTTAGGTGTAGTTAATTTTATTGATAAATAAATAAACATATTTGTTTTGCCTTTTTTCATACGATCGTTTTTCATTACCAAACCCCTCTTAGAATTATAAGCCTACTTGAATTTATATTAACACGAAAATACATTTCTCAAATTACATTAGAAAAATAAATTAAATTGGTTGAGACCAATTTCGGATGAAACAAATATAAGCGAGTGCTTTCCATAAGTTGTGAAATTCCGTGCAATTATTAGATCGTATCAGCTGGCATGAATATCTGAAAATTTAATACCACGAAAATATTAACCCATAATCTCTTAAAATATTAGGTCTTAACATAAGTTGTGTCCGTTTTTTTTTTTCAATTTAAAAATGTGCACCAAAAGTAAAACAAAATGGTAAATGTTATACGTCTTTCGAAAGAAAATTTTCTGCTTTACAAGATATTGTGTTTGCTTTTACGTTACATATATTATTTTATTTGATTACAAGCCTTCAAAATGGAATGTCAAGTAGTCGAAAGTGAGCATTTTCGACACCTTCTTCTGTTTGCGTTCAATCGAGGGAATAAAGCTGCCAAAGCTGCTCGCGATATTTGCGAAGTCTACGGCGAAGATGGTATGAATAATAGGACAGCACGTCGATGGTTTTTGCGTTTCAAAGAAGGTAATTTCGACCAGAAAGACATGGAGCGTTCCGGACGAACAATGGACTTCGATGAGAACCGCTTAAACCATATTATTCATGATGATCCCCTTCAAACCATCGGAACGCTCCATGTCTGCTCTACAACATGTTGTGTTTGCTTTTACGTTACATATATTATTTTATTTGAATACAAGCCTTCAAAATGGAATGTCAAGTAGACGAAAGGGAGCATTTTCGACACCTCCTTCTGTTCGCGTTCAATCGAGGGAATAAAACTGCCAAAGCTGCTCGAGATATTTGCGAAGTGTACAGCGAAGATGCTATGAATGAAAGGACCGCTCGTCGATGGTTTTTGCGTTTCAAAGACGGTAATTTCGACCTGAAAGACATGGAGCGTTCCGGACGACGAGTGGACTTCGATGAGGACCGCTTAAACCATATTATTCATGAAGATCCCCTTCAAACCACCGGAACGCTTCATGTCTTTCAGGTAGAAGTTACCATCTTTGAAACGCAAAAACCATCGACAAACTGTCCTATCATTCATAGCATCTTCACCGTACACTTCGCAAATATCGCGAGCAGCTTTGGCAGCGTTATTTCCTCGATTGAACGCGAACAGAAGGAGGTGTCGAAAATACTCACTTTCGTCTACTTGACATTCCATTTTGAAGACTTGTATACATATAAAATAATATATGTAACTTAAAAGCAAACACAATATATTATAGAGCAGAAAATTTTCTTTCGAATGACGTATAACCTTTACCATTTTGTTTTACTTTTGGTGCTAATTTTTAAATTGAAAAAAAAACGGACACAACTTATGTTAACACCAATACATACAAGTATTATATAAACAATATTTTTGTATACATACAAATGATATAACAAAACAATAACCGTCTCCAACAAAAACAATATTCAGTGTATATTAATTGTCCAAATCATCAGAGGATCAAATCAACACATAATCATGGATCATCCCCATCGACGTCTGCCATAATGACAATACAACCATCCATCCATGGTTTCCCCCTTTTCACCCTCGACCTCCCACTTCCGGTATTTCTTCCTCACCCCCACTCCACCATCCTGTCTCTTTCCGTTTCCGCTTTCCATTATGCCATCCTATCAGATATCTTCCCGAATCGAGTATTAATAAAGTATATTTTCTTTCTATTGTCTGATTATTGGGGGTGGATTGTTGACTGTAATTGTTCTCAAGGGAACGTTTTGGGGGAAAAAGACATTTAATTTGTTTTCCATTTCTTTATCTTAATTATTTAATGACGTAGATTTAATTGTACCCTCTAAAAATGTTTTTTCTTTTAAATTCATATAATTTATTATCATCATCATCAGTTTTACAACATAGAAAGAGTCTTGGCTGACTAGGATTTTCTGCAACCTATCTCAACACCATTCTTTCTCCAATTGGTTATACCCAGAGTGTGTCAATTCCGTCTAACCATCTAACCATCGCGGCTTTGGTTTCCTTATTATCCTACACCCTATTGGATTGCTAAACAATGCCTTAATTTTATAGTGAGTGTCCTGCATGCGGTATAAGTGTCCAAGTCAGCGCAGTCTATCAATTTTTATATATTTTGCTTCGTTTGCTCCGCCATAGAGGGTGAACAGTTTTTTATTATACATCTGCCTACACTATAATGAATTGGACCCTAGGTACATTCTGCGAAAATTCTAATTTATTAAACGTTAAAACTCTACATACGTGTAAAAAATCAAACAAAATAATAAATTTTACAAACATCAAAATAAAATTGTTATAAATAATAAAATAATGCAAAACATTTTAAGTTACATTCTTTTTTTCCTTTGGGTCAATAAACCACACAAACTCTGTAATATATGACAACAGTTAGACATAAGCATTGCTTTCTTAACAAATCGGGATTATTCTGCCTGATGAGAACCACATAATAGCAGATAGAAACACGTGTCGTGGGGATTAATGTAATTAATGGAATAATAGCGTAACCAATTATGAAATATTCTCACATAATTTACTTTGTAACATAATATTATTATAGTAATTGCATTTTCGAGAATTCGTACATTAATTACATGATAGTGCAATTAAAAAATAATAATTATGGCCAGATATGCTATGAATATCTGATGCATATGTGGGGGCCAACCAATACGTTCCTCCGTATTTGTAATGAAGATCAGAATAGTCACAATATTATTAAATTTTTTATTAAAAGAACTTTCATGTACACTTATGAAATCGTCACCGTTGCTGGGCCTCGTAGTCGAGGATCCCCTCGCCATTCCAATGTCAATTCAGTTGGAAAACGATGCTGTGCCATGAACTTTATTTTTTAAGTGAGTCATTGTACACCAGCACACTCACCAGCCACACCGCTGTACTGGATCCGATGGTACAAGTGATACGATCAGAGCACACCGGCACGATTTTTTTTCCTTTTTTTTATGTTTAGAAAAGATATGACCGAAGTCATAGGTATCCTTATACCCTAAATACTAGGCGAACAAAAAAAAACATGTGTCGTTCGAGGGCAGTAGCGCAGCGCGAGCACGAACCAGCAAACTTTCGCACGGAAGTCCAGTGCGTTACCGCGCTGCCATGCAGCTCACACATATGTTATAAAATAACACTTTTACATACATACATACATATCATCACACCGTGTCCCTTGCGGGATATGTAAAGAGAACAGATCTACAACATTTTCTATACAACCTTGGCCTCCTGAACATTTAAACATGTCGTACACGCACAATTTCTATCATTCATACTTCTAAATTTTCTTTTTTCAAAATCTCGTCCATTTTTTCCAGACATATTTTCTTCAGTCTATCGCTTCCACGTACACCTCGTTATTTTGACTTGTATACTCGCGTAGTTATTCTATCATCACTCATTCTCTCCACATGTCCAAACCATTTTAATGCTCCTTTCTTCATCTTACTTAAAATATCAAGAAATTAATATCTCTTACGTGAAAATTAATATACAAAGGTATATAATTAAATAAATAGTACCTATTATTTTTTTTTTTTTTAACCTGGCGAGTTTATTGCCATGCGGCAATCTCTTCAACCAACCAGAAAGATGTTTTTTATAGGCCCTAAGTGTTAACCAGACCGGAATCCTATTTAAAAAAATCTGGATTCCAGCGGGGATCGAACCCGCAACCTCCGGATCGGCAGACAAGTGTCTTACCACCAGGCCACGGAGTTCGCCTTCTATCAATTATGTCATGACGACCTCCGTGGCCTAGTTAGTAAGACTCCTGTCTCCCAGCCTGGAAGTTGTGGGTTTAAATCTTGCTGGAACCCAGATTTTTTTAAAAAGGATTCGAATCTTATTTTTAGTTCAGTTAGTTGGGAGAGATGGTAATAAACCCGCCAGGTTGTACACTATACAACGAAAGTGTAAGACAATACAATACAATAATTCATTCAGTAATAATCATATCCATTCATAAATGCAGCTCACATCCCGTCTGAAGAGAGCCTCGGTATAGAAGGTAGAAACACGTGCAGTGGGGATTAATGTAATAATTGGAATAATAAAGATGTTAGTTATTATATAATCGAAAATATTGATTTAAAGATATCCAACAAGAAATAGGTAATTGCCTAGTTTATTGGATGCTGAACACATAATTTCTAGTAGCATATTTCACATTTTTAAGGCTTTTGTATGTATAATTATGCTGAAAATTATGCTGAAAAAAATTGAAAGACGTTAAAATTATTATTAACACGTTAACAAAACTTATGAAGTCCATTATTAAATAAATAATTTTAGTTTCGGTTCCCAAAATAAATTAAAGGAAATATAATTGTTTTTATTTAACTAATTAGTTCATTCAAACAATATTAATTATGTTTAAACAATGTAACCCTCTCTTTATATCTAGAACGATGTGTAACCGCGCCTTAATTACAATTCACCCGCCAGAACCAGACTGCTGACGAAATGGGAAAACTTAATTCAGTTCTCTTGCAGAGGTTAAGTACACATGCTGCCAGGATGTGCTATTCTTATTAGAGACGCCACGCTTCCAGGTTCGTTATGTTCCAGTCAGAGGCGAAGTCATACTCTTACAAACCAGATTTACATATATCATAAAATAATTAATCTTAAAGAAGATCTTTTTTTCACTTTGTGATGTTATGTTTATAATTTTTTTAATAAATTAAATAAAACACTAATTTTTTAATTTGTGTTTACCTCTGTTTTATTTGAGTTCACTGCCGGTTTCAGAGATCTCAGTCTTCATCGTCAGGTGAAGATAAACTAAACTATGTCTAAAATTGTTTATTCTTTTCTTATTGTAGTATGTATAGTAGAGAGGGGAGGGAAGTAGTGTATAATAAGGGCAGGAGAGTAGGTAGGCTTCAAAACGATATATTTGAACGGAAAACGTATTTAGCAAAGGACTAATATTGAATTTAACTAGGGTGTTTATATTGTAAGGACTTCATTTAACACTTTTTTCTAATCTTGAGAATATCTAAGTTATCTAGCTGCAATCCTCTCCGGGTCGTATGCACAATCCGCAAACCAAGATCGATATTAAACGAAAGTTTTTTTTTTCGATTAAGTGGTTAGTGAACTCCAAAAACATATTGTTCTTTTGTCGTCCCGACTTTAGAAGAGTTGAACGAGATATTGAAGAATCTGCAATATAAAAAGCCAAAAGAGCACATAAAAGCATATAATCAAACCAAGATATACCGAGATATGCTAAAATGAATTATTCACAACAGCGTATATGATAAGTGCCAAAGCTGATGTATAAGAATGAAAGGTGGCCCAGTCAATGCAATTAAAATCGTGTTCTGAGAATAATATGTGATGTGTTAATACATGACAGAAATAATATGTGATGTGTTAATACATAACAGAAGAATATGTGATGTGTCAATACATGACACAAGAATATGTGATATGTTAATACAAGACAGAATAATATGTGATGTGTTAATACATGACATAATAATATGTGATGTGTTAACACATGACATAAGAATATGTGATTTGTTAATACACGACAGAATAATATGTGATGTGTTAATATATGATAGAGTAATATGTAATGTGTTAATACGTGACAGAGTAATACGTGATGTGTTAATACGTGACCGAATAATATGTGATGTGTTAATACATGAAATAATAACATAACAGAATAATATGTGATGTGTTAATACATGACAGAATAACATATGATGTGTTAATGCACGACAGAATAAGAATTGAAGTTTTTGAGGATGAATTTGGCTAAAAACTGATGCATTCATAAGGAAGGAAAAATAACACGTTGAGATACTTTAGATATGTTGAACATATGAATGATGAAAGACTGACTAAACAATTTTCGAGTCGTACTAAGGGATGATCGAGAAAAGTATGGTTGGACCAAGTGATTGAAATAAAGAAAGATATGCAGTAAGAAGAACTGAAGAAACTGTATGATACCGAGGAGGCTAAGGGAAAATAGAAACAAAGAAATTGAAACATTTTATTATAATTTTACATTTAGCGAATTTATTGCCATACGGTTTTTATCCCTTTTTTTAAAGAAAATCTTGACAAATCAACTAGAAAGTTATACATATTCGTACTAATTGCTGGGTAAGAGTTTACAACGTATTTTTTCCAAAACGAAAAAACATCTGAGACATACTTACATTAAAAACGCATTAAAAAATAAAACAAAAACAGAATATTTGTCCTATTTGGGTCAAAGGCCGAAAGTTGTCATATTTGGGTCATGTACTTGAGGAGAAAAGTACAAATTACTGCACCTGATCATCCAAGGCAAAATATAGGGTCGAAGAGGTGTTGGAAGGAGGCAAATCTCTTGGCTCCGCAATATACGTGATTGGACTGGTATAAAGAGCGTTGGGGATATTATTCGGGCTGCCGGGGACAAAAATGTCTACTCTCAGGTGACATTTAACGTTGGGAGAACCTGACATGTCACTAGGAAGAAGAAGAAGATATGCATAAACAATATTGCAAGTCAATGGGCAAAATTTTATTTTTCAAGCAAGAATCATGTTCAAACATTACAAATTATTGTTTTAAACTAACATTTCATTACGAAAATTAGTTCATGCAATAGAATGGTCGGACATTAAAGTAACCTCTAAATTTTAAAAATAGTAAAAGGGGCAACGATACACAGAACATGTAAACAGTTAACAATTCATTAAGTTATTTATTTAGTTAAGAATCATTTACATGCAAATTAAAGAAATATGATACATTATTTTATTTTTCTGTATTGTACACGTGTATGTAAAATATTGCAACTCTTAAAACAATTTTTTTTTCTAAATACGGTATTTAACACCACAGTTAAGTTTAGTTTGGTTAATAATTTTTTTATTTTGCCCACTTCCAAACTAACTTCTAGCCAAAAAAAGTCTAACCATGGTATGACTCTTAGCTAGTTTTATATTAGGTCCTTACATATGAAATTGGCGTTTTGCCGTACTGGCAACTTTGATCTCAAATATCTTCTCTTTGGTTAGGAATACCAAATTCAAATTTATACAGCTATTTACTCAAGTATTTGTGTTTCGAAAATTATAATTCATTTGTTTTTTCCTCAATTGTTTTTTTTCTTTGCGTCACTCAGTTTACAAAATGGAAAACTTGAAATATCGCGTTATTTACGAGTACGAGTTCCACCGTGGCACCAGTGCTGCAGAAACGGCTCGAAGGATTCATGATGTGTATGGCGACGGTGCCGCAAAAGAAAACACAGTGCGTTTTTGGTTCCAACGTTTTCGTTCTGGAAATTTCGACCTGCATAACAAGCCCCGTGGACGGCCGGAGACCAAAGTTGATAATGAAGAATTGAAGGCTATTGTGGAAGCGGATCCATCGCAAACCACGTCCGAGTTAGCTGCAGGCTGCGGTCTTAGTGATAAAACTGTTTTAATCCACTTGAAGCAAATTGGGAAGGTGAAAAAGCTTGAAAGGTGGGTACCTCACGAATTGAGTGAAGCAAATCAACAAACGCGCGTTGACTGCTGCGTTGCATTACTCAACCGGCACAATAATGAAGGGATTTTGAATCGAATCATTACTTGTGATGAAAAGTGGATCCTGTATAATAATCGGAAGCGCTCATCGCAATGGCTGAACCCTGCCGAACCAGCCAAACCATACCCCAAGCGAAAATTGACTCCAAAAAAGTTACTTGTGAGCGTTTGGTGGACTAGTGCTGGTGTCGTTCACTACAGCTTTCTTAAATCTGGCCAGACGATTACGGCAGATGTCTATTGTCAGCAACTGCAAACCATGATGGAAAAGCTAGCTGCTAAACAACCGAGGCTGGTTAATCGCTCTAGGCCACTGCTGCTTCATGATAACGCTAGACCACACACTGCACAACAGACGGCTACCAAATTAGAAGAGCTTCAATTGGAATGTCTAAGACATCCACCGTACTCTCCGGACCTTGCCCCAACAGATTACTATTTTTTTCGAAATTTGGATAACTTCTTGCAAGGGAAAAAATTCAACTCCGATGGGGCAGTCCAAACCGACTTCAAAGATTTTATTGATTCCCGTCCGAATGGTTTTTTTAGTAAAGGGATCGATGAACTACCTATGAGATGGCAAAAGTGCATAGATAGCAATGGTACATACTTTGATTAAATAAATATATTATATTAAAAAAAAATCAACTTTATGTCCTCCCAAACAAAACGCCAATTTCATATGTAAGGACCTAATATAATTTGTTAATTATTAAAAAAAACTTTTCCACATTAATTTATCTCTGCTCCCAGTCCACATCTGAAATTCTATCAAGACTTCCGCTAGCAGCAAACTAGATTAGTTTTACAAGCAGCGGTCATGACTTCACGGATCCCTGCGCCCATAGCCTCCAGCAGTCTCCAACTTCTTGGCGGAATCTGCTCTGCAGTCTCTTCCCTTTTCTGGTGCCGACCTCTTCATCACTCCGTTGAGAACTGAAGACTTGAGTCACGCTTCGAAGCGCCTTCATCACACACGAGAAACATCTTAAATCTTGTTGCATGACAATAAGTGAACTTCAGTGGGGTAACAAAGGTAATTTTCGTGCGATTCGAGTAATTTTTCATCACTTTGTTCTATTTTTTGAAGAAAAAGAATTCGAAAAATTTATTTGACTAAAATTTACTAAATTTACATCGTGAACATATGGTATATATCTTCGTGATAACCTCCGTGGCCTTGTCGGTAAAATTCCTTTATGCCAACCCGGGGGTTATGAGTTCCATTCCCGTTGGAACTCTTCTTCTTCATCTTATTTTAGGCATGTTGGCCTGTCATGGTCCTGCATCATTATTTACCTCTTGCGACGTCGACTGCCAGCTGTTTTTCCATCTTTTGGGAGGTCGTCCTGGAGGTCTGATTGCTTGGGGGATACTGTCCCTGGCCATTCTTACGGCTCTTGGTTCCGCCATTCTGGATACGTGTTCGTTACAGAACCTTCTTCTCTGTCGTCCCCGTCTGACAATATCTTCAACTTCGCACGTCCTTCGGATTTCTGTGTTTCGTACTCTATCACGAAGGGTTTTGCCAGCGATACTCCTGAGTACCTTCATTTCGCTGGTTCGAAGGAGATTTTCGGTTTTGACAGTGTCGGCTCTGGACTCTATGCTGTATGTCATTATGGGGCGGACACAGGTCTTGTATATCCTCACCTTGCTTTGGATGTTCATATGCTTGTTTTTCCAGATAGTGTTCTTTAAACATCCGGAAATAGCTGCGGCCTTTTGTGATTGTTCAAGCACTTCACCATAAAGGTCTTTATTGCACATTATGCTAGCAACCAAGTATTTAAATTTTGTTACATGTTCAATCGGTGTGTCGTCGATCGCCACACTGCATCCAACTTGCTCTCCGGCTAGAGTCATGCATTTAGTCTTGCTGATGCAGATAGACATTTTTTGGAAGCAGTGTGGAATCGATGTAGTATTTGTCGCAGGTCTTCCTCTGATTCGGTTATGATGGGGGCATCGTCAGAATAGCATATGATTGCCTAGTATATTGTCGCCCATCTTGTATCCCACGTTAAGGTCGTTGGAACTCACTTTTTAAAAAAAGGTTCCCGTTTTAACATTTCTAATTTGTTGCAAGAGATTGTCACATGGACACAAGTCCGCCAGGTTGTACTGAATAAAACGAAAGTGAACAATACAACACATATATCATCGTCGTTGCTGGGCCTCGTACTCGAGGATCCCCTCGTCATACCAACGTCAATTCAGTTGGAAAGCGATGATGTGTCGTGGAGTTTCCGTTTCTATCTTCTTTTTTTGCTTATTTAAATGAGTGAGCTGTTGCACACCAGCAAACTGACCGGTACACAGTATCCAATGGCACCTGAAATGAGACGATTGAATCACACCAACATGTTCTTATCACTTTTTTTAAAGTAAAGATATGATCGAAGTCATAAGTATTCTTATACTCCGAATACTAGGCGGAAAAAATGCCTGTGTCATTCGAGGGGAGTAGCACAGCGCGGATTTCGAACCGGCGACCTACCACACAGAAGTCCAGTACGTTCCGCGCATGCATGCACCTCATATTATATACCTACAAACGAGTGCATAAATACTAACAATCCTGTCCGACTTGGAAAAAGAGTGAAGCGCCAAACTAAAACAAGTTATTTCCTTCACCCCCTCTATATTTATACATGTTATCATACAGTTTCTTCGATTTCTGTTACGTCGTAACAAAGAAATCGGAACGTTGTGGAGATGCTTTCATCCTGCAGTGTTGTGTCCTCAGTAAACTGGGCTTTGGCCTCTATCTCTGCGGGAGGGAGCAAACGTCTTGGATCGGGCTGTTTTGGACGTGGATGAGCAACTCGTATTTATGATGGAATGACGATGGTTCCTCGACTACGAACCACGCATCGTCGAGTGAGGGTGTATCATATAATCATGAAAAAATAGGTTGATGCTTTTTACCGATTGTTGATTCATTGTTGAATACATTTGTTATAAGTTCAACTTGATGATTTGCATTCTACAAAATACATTCTTATATGTTTTTATCTATTTTCTAAAATAAGTGGATTAACTAACACATAATTTTTTAATTTATTAATTAAGATGCTTAACAGTACAGTAAAATTTATAAGTAAAGCATAATATTAAACGTTTAACCAATAATAAAGTTATGATAGTAAGAAACATAAAAATTGGCGTAGCAAAAAGAAAACACAAACAATATAAATAAAATTAAGTCTAGAGTTAAAAGCGAAAAAAACTAAACAAATTACCTTCTTTGTAAAATATCTATCTTTCGACTTTGGGACTGTGGATTCGATTCCTGATGAAACTCGGTTTTTAAGTCTGGTTTTCACGTTAAACCTTTTAAAATATTTCTAGTTGACTGGAAAAGATATTGAACGGCGTGTAGAGATAGGAAACCAAGTCACCATAAATATAATATACCAAACAACTCTGAAGCGCTACATTATGTTGGAAGTTCAAAAAAGATTCTTATTAATGAATTGCAATAATTCTAATAAATGAATTGTCAGTTCGTATCATTCATATTCATATAATATTCACTATATGCGTTGCCTCACAAATGCTTCAAATCCTGGCAGAAGATTTAGAGCTAACATTTCTGAAGTACTACAATATGTTGGTAATCCAAATATGGTTCAAATTAGTGACTTGCAATACTTCTAGTGAATGAGTTCTCAATTCGCATTAAACGTTCATGTTTTCTTCAAACGCGTTGCCTCTGAAGTGCGTTAAAACCTGGCAGACGACCCTGAGTAAACATATCTGTAGCACTACAATATTTTGAGTTAATTTAAATACATGAACGTATAATTTACCCAAAGTTTGCTTGAGTCCATTACATACCTGTACGATACGACTTAAATAGTTGCTTTTTATTCGAGGATCGCATACTTTAAAGTATCTTCCTATAAGATTTGTTTTTATATGTAAATTAATATTTAGGTTTCTTGTATTTTAAAACTATTTATAAAAAGTTATATAATTAAAAAATATACGAAATTCTTCAGCCAAGTTTTGATCGTTTCCAATGAATTATGCTAAATTGTCTGTCAACTACTATTCCCAAATTACCGCTATTGTGTTCTGAGTTATACACATATATAATCCACGGTGCGGGACATGGGGATGCGAGGGAAGGTCTGCTCCTCCACCCGGGAAGCGGACAAGGGTGGGAGCAGGATGTTTCCAAGACAACAATATGACTCATTCCCAGCTAATAAGTGAGCAACCCGTCTTAACAATCTTTACAAAGACATACATACTCCTACCAAGTCGGCTGTAGCTTTAGACTCAACTTCTCATTAATGTTAGACAATGCATATGGAGAATACACGCATATATCGAGAATAAATAAATACAGGTTTATTGATAGCAACAAAGTATTTTATTTTTTTATTTATTTATTTATTTTATTTATTTTTTCAAAACAGGCTAAGCCCAATTACATTGAAAAATACAAGACATTAAAAAAGAAGAAAAATTACAGGGAATTTTTTTTTTTTTTTTAAATTATATAAAATAAAAAATAATGCATATGTATACAAACGAGTATTTACACACAAACGTATGTTACATATATATTCAGTCATTTAAGTATGTTGATGAGTGCTTTCTAACGCGCTTAATCTAAGAAGAAAATTTACTTTTGCTTTTGGTAATGTGATATGAAATATGTCAATATCCGAAGCAGTCCCGTTAAGAAGAGTTAAGGCCCTTCCAACAGGCATAGCGGCTGGAAGACCCGTTCTTGCGTATGTTATTGAGAACAGTTCCTGCCGGCGCAGTCTAGTGTAATTGTTAGGAACATTTAACGCTAATCTTTGTAGTAATGCTGGACAGCTCACAACTCCTCGAACGAGTTACATAATACATTAAGATATATTTCAAGAACACATTAAAAAGATAATACATTAAAAAACAGAAGCTATCAAAAAGTCTGGGTTAATCTAATAACATCCCACCGGCCAAGATACACCCCACCAATATAAGGCGAGCCCAGCCACGGGGACACCAGATGTTTTTCAGCCCACACCCTTGAACATGTAGAATAAGAAGAGAAAAAAACAGATGACAATAAAAATTATTAGATGACAAAAAAAATACATTCAAGAGAGAAGACATTAAAAGGTCCGGGCTCATCCCACAAACATTCCTCCGGCCAAGATACGAGATACACACCACCAATGTAGGGCGAGCCCGACCGCAAGGGCATCGGGGGGCTTCCAGCCCACACCCCTCCCCCCTCCCGCACATGTAGATTAAAAAAATTAAAAAAAACGTATGGCAGAAAACAAAATAAAAATTAAACCCACATATACCACCTCAGGTTAACTGTCAGCAAGAACGGAACCAAGAAAAGCCTCAAAGGAGTCCAAATTTTATAAAAGTAAAATGACAAATGGGAAATGATGTTCACACATAAAAAAACCACGACATTGAAATAGTTAAGCAGTAATATAAGAATGAATGAGAAGATAACACATAAATACGCACGCACAATCCCCGATTCACCACCAGCGAAAAGAGAGAAAAGAAAGTAACAGAAAAAAATAGCAAATACATGCATATATGGAGAATACACGAGTTTAACATATAATTCGAACTGACAAATATTTGTTTTATTTATTTTACACATGACAAGAAATACACATCATTTGTGAAACTAATCGTTATAATCTTTATTCGTTCAATGCTGCCACAGTAACAAATATTCAAAATGACAACAGTTCTGAAAAGTATTATACGAGTATCTACACATTTTCAAATTAAATTTCTTATTAAATTAAATCTTATCGAATCGTGATTGTTTTAAAATATTCTAAGAATCTTCTCTTCAGCAGTTTGTAATGATAATTAATAATAACCAAGGATAAATTTATTTAGCGTACACAAGCGTAAAAGGAAAAGATAATTGGATATATTCATGAGTAATGGATGATAAGAGTAATTCAACGTATTCTGTTAATTAGGTAGTATTCTCTCAGATGATGAAAAAGTTACGAGGAATATCGAACGGTACCTATTTATCGACAATATCAAAATCTGTTGATACTAACCCACAACAGTATATTTTTATTTATTTTAAACATGACAAGAAATATGCATAATTTGCGATAAAAAACATCTGGTAATTTAATTCGGATTAACAATTTTAATGGATCTAGGTTTGTTGCCTATCATTTGTCGTGTCCCCAGTAAACTAGGATTTTGCCTGTATCTCACTGAGGACTGAGATTAGAATTATAGCAAGTCAACAATTTATAATACGCCACTGGAGATTTAATTTATAGGCTAAAAAAAATTATGTGTCACGAGAAGTAAATATTATGAAAAAAATCTTTTTATTGTTCTTTATTTTTGTATGCGCACAACAAAAACTGCAATTTTTAATTAATAATTTCTAAGTGTTCTGCAATATCGTGTATCGATTCATGTTTAATTTATAGGTTATGTAGATGACGTATGTCCATTATAAATAGTATACATTTGACAGCTGAAAAATGGCGGCAAATTTAAAATTGCAGTTCTTGTTGCGTCACTCTATTTTTTACAGCTTTTGTGTATATTTATTTACTGGCTTTATTTATTTAGGCCCCCGTATTATCAGCAATGGAAGATGCGAGACTGAGGTGAAAAAAAGAACTGGAGTTGCTCAAAATACGATGTCGAAGCTGGAAAAGATGTGTAACTCGTATAAAGAGTAACCGTATAAAGAGAACTGACCTCATTAACTTTCATCGTCGTCATTGCTGGACCTCATATTCCAGGATGTCTTCAGCATTCCAACGTTAATTAAGTAGGAAAGCGATGCTGTGCTGTGGAGTTTTTCTTTAATCAGTGAGTCGTTATACTCCAGAAAACTCACCAACTACACCACTCCATTGGATCCAATGGGACACCAAGAAATAGTAGATATGACTGAAATTATAGGTATCCTTACACCCCCGAATACTAGGCGAAAAAATGTGTGTGTTATTCGAGAGGAGTAACACAGCGTGGGATTCGAACTAGCAACCTACCATACGGAAATCCAGTGCTTTAGTCGCGACCATTCAATTCAAATCACTTTAGAAAGGAAAATAATGAACAACAATTTACAATTTTCACAATACTTCTCAAAATATATTTACAATACATGATGTTAACAAATCCACAATTATAATACCCCTATCGTGTTGTGATCGTGCAAAAACATTCCTTAATTCAAGTAACAATAGTGGATAAATTTGATTGAATATTTCAATAGCTTCTCAATACATTGTTCCACAAATTTGAACTTTATTTCCAACAAACACAGGATTCAATTTCGCTCATTTTCGTAAATCGTTGTAAGAATTTGTGGAATTGTAGAATGGGGTTGTGTGGAATTCAAACGCGTCCTGTGTCGCATTATGAACGCGTGAGCAACTTAACAAGTCAGTGTGAAATCCCCTCCAAAGTCCCCCGGAGCTTCCCAAACTACCCCCGTTACACCCCCACCCCCTCCCAACATATTGTGTTATGTATTAAACTCCGATGTTACACCCCCGTTTATGATAAAAATAACGAATATCCACCCCTTCTCCATCGCTTAAAGGCTAAACCACTTTTTGTGCGATGATCGATTCGTTATTAAAGTTAAATACCACCTTTATTTTTTAATACAGGCTTTAGTGACCTCTATAGCTTAGTTGATAAGATGCCTGTCTATCAACCCAAGGATTATGAGTTCGATTCCTATTGGAACGCAATTAAAAAGTTAACCCGAAATCTCGATAACTGAGACAGAAGTAAATATTGTCTGCCGACCATGTTCAACAATTCGTCCGCATCGCCAATTAGGAAATGTTGAGGCGCTCCATATGAATTAATTAATTATAATATATAATAGAGATTACCTCTACAGTCTATTTTGTGAGATGCTGGTCTTCCACTCAGAAGTTTCAAGTTCAATCCCTGATGGTACCTGATGGTCTGATAACATTCGTCGCACAGGCTAAACGTACGCAAAGTAGTATTAACATATTCAAACCTTCTGAAAATGTTTCCAATGAAAGTATTTTAAGATTTACTAGTATGGGAGTTAGTTACAATTATTCTTTATTTATTCATTTTTATTTATTTTAACTATACCCATATAATTTCTCTAATCTTTGTTGTTCTATAAAATCCAACAGAAAAACAGTAATCTTTTAATCGTTACTCTGTCTGCTATCAGAGTAAGTCCGATTTACCTTTCCATTATAAGCAAAGGCTCTCGAGGCTTCATATATTGCTTGACTAGTCTACCTATAGTATTAACTGTGAGGACCAAGATCTGAGTGAATGTGATGGAATGCAAGTAGCCTGAGTGAGTGGACATATACGTGCTAAATAATTAGTTGTAAGAATTGTTATCTAGTCATAAGTTAGTAAGTAGGTGTTAACTAAAGTGTATTTCAAATTGAGAGTTTTTTTTTAATTCTTAGATAAAACACAGATGGTTTCGCGAACTTGCTTGGGTCTTGTGACATTTGAGAAGTGTAATGTATGACATTTATAAAAATGGAGTCGTATACAATACAACAACTCGTCCAAATTGTTGAATTATTTTATGTATTGTAATCTCTGGAAACGGTGATGTTAATTGGCCGCCAAGATCATGTCATCTGACACAGTTGGACTATTTTCTCTGGGGTTACGTGAAAAGCCAGGTCTATAAGAATGACCCTCAATCAATTCCTGAGCTGAAGGGTCAAAATGTCATCGAAAATTTTGACAAAAGAGTGGACATCTGTGGAGCTGCAAGTGATGGACATTTAGCGAATATTGTTTTTTTGTGTTTAAATATCATACATTATACTTCAATGATCAATAAAAAGTTTTTTGAAATCAAAGCAAATTGTATGTTTTATTCGAGAATTTAAAAAAATTGAATTAAAAAATCCCGCTCAATTTGAAAGACCCTTTATTTCTAAGAAATTATATATTTAAATTATAAAAAATGAAATAACTTATAGGAAATTTAAAATAAGTTAGTTCATAGTTATACTATAGTATATAAATTAGATCAGTTCTTAAGATGTAAATTTCTATATAGGTTTAGCCTTTGGCAAATGTTTGTAACATACTGTATATTACTATATTAAATTTTAAAAATGGTTTTACCTCTAACATGTATGAAAGCTTAATAATATAAATATCTGGTGGTATTTCTAATATATACAATTGTGAGCTTGATTAGTTTCCAGCCTACTCCAGTGATTCTTATAACAAAAGCTCGATTACGGGGTCCGAATCATTAATTCGGATATGTTGAGTGTTACTATACGAAATAATTATATTTTTCCACAAAAGGAACGGTTGGAGAACAGATTAATGTTTGTTAAAGATGGGCGGAGTAAGTAAAATTATGAAAAAAAAATCATGAGATGGTTTGAACATATTGAGAGAAGGGGTAGTAAAAAATTTTAAAATAAATATATCTTAAATAAATGGAAAGCAACGAAGAGGGAATCCAAAATTGTTGAGGTGTTTAGATATGGACGAGATATGGATGTGCTGTTTAAAATGTGGATTAAAAAAGGGACTTGTCTTCTCTGTCCACTTCAAAAGTAATATGACGGCTTGATATTTACGAATGTGTAGATATTCAAAAACTGTCTTTCTCTTCATCAATTTCTCAATCACAACTAGATGCAGGTTTTTTTCACGACTCTCCACTGTCGTTAGTCACACTGTGATATTTTTTGACATTTTTGTGTCTTTAAGACTGCAAAGTTGCATTTTATTATGCACTTCATCATATTCGCATCATTGATACAAAGATCTTGAAGAGTACCATATAAATTAATAAACGAGTTCTGTAGAAGTTTACTCTACTCAAACGGTAATGATAAAAGAAATTATTATGCACTATTAAAATAAATTTAAAACATTGTCACTTTATTTTTTGCATATCATAACGCATTACAACACTTGATGTGTCATCATCAGGTGAGTTGACTAGAACTGAAGTATATATTAATTATATCATTTTATGTAAATATACATAACTAATGTATACTCGTATATTAATTAATTATGCTTATATTAATAAATACTTCAGTTCTTGTCAACTCACCGCGTGATGGCAGAGCAAGTGTTAAAATGCATTATGATGTGCAATTAATAAATTGGAATGAAACAAAGTAACGACGTTATAATTTTATATTAATCATGAAGTTCCACAAAGTGGCGTTGGAGTTATTTAAACACATATTATAATGCACGTCTTAAACTTTACAAACAACATGTCACACAAGTTTAATTGTAAAACAATAAATCCAAATAAATCATAACATACTTTCTTCTTCTCCCTGGCTCCATCCCAACTCACTGTCTGCGAAGATTGTTGGGATGAGCTCTCCTCGTCCTTAGGTTGTATGCTCTTCTGTCCCGGACTACGTCCCCCAGGCCGAGCCTCTGCATCAGGTTATCTTTAAGCACCACCCACGAATTCTTTGGTCTTCCCCTGGTTGTTATTCGAGGAAGATCCATGGAGATTGCCTGGTTCACAATATGATAGGGTGCTCTGCGTCCAACGTGATCATAAAATAACAAACTTTAAGAGGTTGAAAACATCGTATTATATTCCGAGATCAATATCTGTTATTTACTTCTAAGCTTACAGTTCAGAATACAATTAAAATTCAATTAATCTACATCTAGTAAGAGATAAACCTGAGATCATCCCCTATCAGCCATTTCGCCACTTAAACCTAATAAAATAAAGCGTTTCGGTTGCTATCATTAAATACCATCCACATTACATGTTACAAATAGTTGAGCCACGTGTCTTTTGAGGTGCAGAGCTGGTAGGGGAGATTGAGCGCTCACTTGGCTGCAATATGCACCCTTACCACCTCACCCCCCTTGTGCACGTGTGCAGGTGTTTTACTTTGATACAATTTCATACTGACGCGATGATTTGAATTTGCTCAGATTTTATTGCGTTGATTCAACAGTGTTATAAGTCGAAAAAGTAATTTGCTAAAATATAATTAAACTGTATTTATTATCTTAAGTATTAAGTACGATGGCAAATAGTACTGTGAAATGGTTTGGACGTGTAGAACGAACGAATAGAAAATATTAAACAAATATATAATGCAAATATCAGTGGAAGACGAGATAGAGTAACACTATGGAAAGTATAGTTGGATCAAGTGTCATATTTCAAAAAGATAATGTAAAAAGTCAGACTAAAAGGACCCTAATAAATGCAGTAGAAGTGCGTCCACTTTAAATATACATGGGGTGACAATGTGTGACAGAATGCGGAATGAAATGATTAAGGATGAATATATACATAAGGTTATGTCTTGTGTACGATGGAGAACATTCTGAGATGTGGTGAGCAAGTGGAACGAAGAATAACTAACTAAACAAATATGCAATTCAAACGTGAGTAGAAGGCGTGGTAGAGATAGAATAAGGAAAGTATGATTGAATCAAGTAAGTGATATTTTGAAAGAAGGAAATGTAAAAAGTTAGGGTTGTGTGAAAAGGTTTATAGATAGAGAAGAGGTGATATATGAATGTCACGTTAGAATATTCTGGCGCTCTCTCTTTTCTATCTGTATTGTATTATATTACACTTTCGTTGTATATAGTACAACCTTGTATGCTTATTACCATATGGTCATCTCTTCCAACCAACAGAAAACTATTAAAGAGGCCTTAAGTGAAAACTAGACTGGAATCCTTAAAAAAAACCGAGTTCCAGCGAAATTTGAACCCGCAACTTCCGAGCTGGAAGACATGTGTCTTACTAACTAGGTCAAGAAGGCCGCCCTCTTTCAATGGTTGCTCTCAATTCATGTTGTCGGTTTTGTGTCATAAACTGTGTCTATTTATCTATTTAACTGTATCTGTTCTGCAAATTATCTTAAAAAGAGGTTCTCACACCACGATGGTAGTGGGAAAGTGCACTATCTTGCTGGAAATAAAAAGAGGTTCTCACACCACGATGGTAGTGGAAAAGTGCACTATCTTGCTGGAAATAAAAAGAGGTTCTCACACCACGATGGTAGTGGGAAAGTGCACTATCTTGCTGGAAATAAAAAGAGGTTCTCACACCACGATGGTAGTGGGAAAGTGCACTATCTTGCTGAAAATAAAAAGAGGTTCTCACACCACGATGGTAGTGGAAAAGCGCACTATCTTGCTGGAAATAAAAATCTTCCTTATGCTCTTCACGAATACATGGTGGTACGAAAAATGTCTGCAGCAAGTTCTAGTAAACAGCACGGTGTAAAAGTATGTATACATTTTTTGGGGACACACTACATCTGTATATGTTATAATGGTGAATAATTTTGAATAGTGTTTAATTCCTTTTTTTTTAAATAACTTAATATAATTTATATTTTCTTATATGTATTATTATTTAAGATAGTAGACTGTTTATCTATCAAAACTACAGATTTTACACTTCGCGGCGATGCCGGCGAGTGGGAGCGGCCGATAAAGGAGCAACGATTTGGAAGAGAGCGCCACGTGGCGACGTGTCTGTAGCTGATATCCCGCGTTGATCGATGGTGAGGCGATGTGCGACATTACACGCAGATACCTACTTAAGGGACAGCAGCAGATGGGAAATGAAATAAAATGGAAAATTCTATAATAAATAACATCTATATTATTTATAGTCAAGGCATTAACATTGTGGAGGTTTAAAGACATCGTATTTTTTTTAATCAAACACTGTTTATTCCACTTTTTGTAACGGTATAACCCTACCGGTTTCAAGGCTTTCACCTCATCATCAGAGGAGACCAAACAAGTCGTGTTTGTGCTCCCTGATGATGAGGTGAAAGCCTTGAAACCGGTAGGGTTATACCGTTACAAAAAGTTGAATAAACAGTGTTTGATTAAACCAATTACAATAACATCTATGATATACACTAGTTATTTTAAATAATACTAGTTATAAAATTTAATGCTTTTAGAATTAACCTTTAAATTTCATAATTAACTGTCCCTTTTGATTCCTGTTATCCATGGCATGTTCAAATGCTACGGAAGGGTTGATTGCAAACGTTGTATCTTTGTATTTAAGTCCCTTAATCTCCGTTGTATATTTTGAATCTGTGTCTGACAGATGTCTCTTTGGAGAGGAGTAAAACTTTAAGGTCGATTTATTATTCATCTAATACATTTATTGTTCCAAATCGATTCAAAAGGGTGGGATATAGATCTTCAGACATTGCTAGTCTACATCTTAGTGTTAAAAATGTGTGTGGTGTGTGCAGCTTTAAGAAGTACTTGCAGATAACCCTTTTCGGGATGTTTTATCAAAATGTATGATAGTACCTATATACGAATATAATATACATACTATATACTACATCTAAAGCCGAATGTATTATTATCACATATCGGAAGACCTGCAAAGGTTTCTTTGAAGTTCGTTTTTCTTTGGTGTGTTTTCTGCGGTGTTCTTACCAAATATATTTTTCTGAATATAAACAGACGTGGGGAAGTACCTAATCCAATGACCGCAGCCACTATTTTCCTATTAACTTATTTTATAATATTGTTAATATGTTAATATAATGCTGGACTCGAAACCCAAGTTGTTTTACATTTGTACAAAGCTATTTATGTGCATTTTTACTTATTTTTATATGACGTTTAAAAATAGTTTAAAAGACTACCTCCGTGGCCTAGTTGGTAAGACGCTTGTCATCCAGCTCGGAGGTTGCGGGTTCGATTCTCCTTGGAACCTAGATTTAAAAAAGAGGATTCCAGTCTGGTTTTCACTTAATGTTATCTTTAACATCTTTCTGATTGGTTGGAAGATATTGCCACATGACAATAAGCCTTCCAGGTTGTACTGTGTACAACGAAAAAGTGATACAATACAATACAAAAATTGTTACGTCAATGGTGTGTTTATGGAAATCTAATCTAGTTTCGCTATATAACTACGTATCTTATAATTATTTATTTAACACAGTTAGGTGGCAATCTCTTCCAACCAACCAGACAAGTTAAATAAAGGATGTTACATTGTCCCAAATATTGTTATAATCATTATTCAGCTGTGTTGAATTCATGAACAATATACATAATAAACAAAAATTTAGATATCATCCATCAAAAGGAAAAGGAAGGGATGGTGGAGAGGAAAGGAAAAATCGGGAATGAAATACGTTACATTACAGAATATCTTATCTAATAAAGAATAAAAATTGGATTGGATGGAAATTGGATGAATTATGATTTTCTTGAAATTAAAAAAAAAACAATCATTGGCAACTGTAACGTCAATAATATTTTATGATAGCTAGAAAAAGAGGCGAAAATTTGAAATAAGACGTATTATTTATTTGTTAACCCGTTGGGGTCGTTAATTATTCAAGAAATATTATAAGTTTTTTCGTACTATGTTTCCTTAATGCATAAAACACGTAGTTTTTTTTATACATTTCTGTGAACTTGGTTCTATTTCATATAACATATGGTGGAACAACCCTTTTTAGTAATTCATTCGTAGATATAAGTAGAAGAAATAATTTTATCAAAAAATCAAATTTTCTGAAAATTTCAGCCGGGAAGAATTGTGGTCGAAGAATTGTGATCGATGAATTGTGGCCGAAGAATTGGAGGTGAAAATTTTTAGTCGAAGAATTGTGAGCGGCGTATCGTGGATGATGAGTTGTTGTATAAGAATTGTTGGCGAAGAATTGTGGTCGAAGAATTGTGGACGAAGAATTGTGGATGATGAATTGTGATCGAAGAATTGTGGGCAAAGAATGTTCTGGACATCTTAAGTGAGGATGTAACAATCCAAGTCAACAAAGAAAGGAAGAATAGTACATGCAATAGATAAATAAGTACGAATGTGAAAGACGCAAAAATCTAAGTATTGATAGAAATAAAAATCTAAGTATTGATACAAAAAATCTAAGTAGTCATAACAACTTGTGTGACGCGTGGGGTGTTTTTTTTTTTTTTAATTATTTTATTTTATGATAATATTTACTTTTTTAGTAATATTCAGATCAGTCATCTCACTAGGATTAGTGCTTGTTCTGAGATAATTGACTTACACTCTCGGTTTTTATATTTGTACATACATGAAACAATAACTTTTAATTTCAAATCAAACTTGAATGTAAGTAATTCCGCCGACTAAAATACAACGATAAAGCATGGAGTAAGAATTGCGAAGAAGATAATGACACGACTTATCAGACAATGACGCCGACGAAAATTTCGTTTACGTTTTTTATTGTACAGCACTTTCATTGCACAGGTACTATTTCGTGAGATTATTGCAATGTTTCAATATTCTACAACCAACAAGAATAATGTTTAAAAGTTTTCATACAAAAAATTTAACTACGACACATTAGTTTGGTCACGTTCGGAAATCAAACTCGAAATTTTCGGTTTAAAATAGGATATTTGTGCCAAGATTGATTGATGTAAGGTAGTGGAACGTAGACGTGGAAAATACATTATAAGAATCGAGAAAATTAGATCGAACTGCGTGCATTGAGGAAAAACATGTGATGTAGCGACGATATATTATAAAACAAATATAGTTTTTTTACCTATTCTGATTTAGTGCACTATCTATTTTCTTTGTTTTAATATAAATAAATAAATATATTTTATTGATAATAACATATTATGTACAGTGCCCGGCGGTAAGTAATACGCATCGGGTTTAAGAAAGAGACTGTCGGCCATAATCGGCTAACTTCGGCTTTGTAGAGCATCGTCTCTGTCATTCATACACATGTTAAGTCGCGATTTGTCAGTCGTTGTCAACTGGACTGTTAGCGCATCGTGCGACAGAGATGACGCTCTATAAAGCCGAAGTTAGCCGATAATAACCGACAGTCTTTTTCATAAGCCCGATGTGTATTACTTACCTACTGTACTGTACCTACATATATATCCTGAAATTACACATATATTTAACATAAAGGCAAAACGAAATAAGAGTGAAGATTTTAAAAAGTTGAGACTTGTTTTATAACATCCTCCCAATCGAGATGCTCCCCCACCAATAGAGGACAAGTCCAACCGCGAGGACATCAGATGTTTAAGTCCACACCCTATACATTTGAATCAATCGTAAAATATTAATAAATATTTGATGATCGCGTGAGTTGGAGTCGTGATAAAGAATAATGGAGAAAAGTATGATTGCATCAAGTGAAATTTTGAAAATAAAAAAAATTAAGGATTGAAAGATACATAATAAACCTACTCTTTGAGAAGGTGTTTGCATGTGGAGGATGCAAAGTCGTGTTGTGATATAATTTAGCGCTCTGTCATCTCTTCCTGCCCCCGAAGGAAGACTGTATGGTTGTAGATACGTTTGTGTAACGGTAGGGTAGCTATCCCAAATATCGCCCATGTGCCTAATATCGCCTACTCGTGTTTACAAGCTACTATACGCGCCATCTATGCGTTTGTGATCTTGACGGTTTAGGGGTTTGCCACACGTATGTTAGCGCCAGCGGCAGGCTTTCTACGAGTGACGGCAAAAACAATATTGGATCTGAAGTGTATGAGGCTGTGATGAACGTTTTTTTTTCTTTCTAATAAATTATGAAGAATTTGTTTTTGTTCTTGTTTTAAATTTAAGTCTTTTTTTTCAGTAAAAGTTTAAAATTAGTTTACAAAAGGTATGTGTGCTCTACTACCAACTCGTTTTAAACAGGTGCTCCTAATTTCGGTAATAGGAACAGGGATACACGATATTATGAACCCAATCTTGGAAAATTCCTTATGGATTTTTTTTTTAATTTTGCTAGTTAACATAAACTAGCATAGGTTGAGTAGCGATTTGATTCTTCGAAACCAAAGGAGGATAGTTCCTAACTTGATTTCCTAATCCTAATCCTAATCATTTAGTTTCCAGCTTAATTTCCTAATCCAGAAGGCTGACATACAGATAAATAGTTAGGGTAGTCGATATTTAGAGCATCAACCCTATTTAAACAGATCATGATTTTCGATTACCAGACCACAGAATTCAACGATTAAATTGGGAATATGATTAATAGTTAAGGCATTAACACTGTGCAGTCAGTCTTGTTTATGCTCCCCTGATGATGAAGGGAAAGTCTTGAAACCGGTAGGGCTATACCGTTATATAAAGTGTTAGACTAAACAAATTACAATTATTAAAGTGGGATTTTGAGGGATCAAAAAAATGGATGTCTTATATATTATAAAATGGGCGTATTAGAAACTATATTAAAGGTTTTTCAGGAGGGTAAAGTAAATAAATAAAATATTTAACACGGGGTAGACATTATTTATATAATTGGTTGTATATATATATGTAACTTGTGACGTATCACGGTAGAGTGACTTTATGTGGGCGTGTCTTGATCAACCAATGTGCACCCGAGCGCGATTAGACTCCGCCCATTCGAAGATAGAACAGGATATAGCTATATTAAATATCATCCCTCTCAGTTCGACAATTTACAAGTCCCTACCCCTTTTCTTATTAATAAGCAGTGGTTTACAACCAGGGGTATATATATGTCTTTCTTAGAAGTTGTTTGACCTTAGCGATGTGTGTATTGTCGATTCCTGAGACTGAATTTAAAAAAAAATTATTTTGCGTCGATAAGGAAATTTATTGAAGCTTAATATAACTACGATACGATAAATAAAATAAACGATCTCCTTGGCCTAGTTGGTAAGACACCTGTGTCCCAGCCCGGAGGTTGTGGGTTCTAATCCCGCAGGAACCCAGATTTTTAAAAAGAATTCCAATCTGGTTTTCACTTAACGTATCTTTAACCTCTTTCTGGTTGGTTGGAAGAGATTGCCACATGGCACTAAGCCCGCCAAGTTTTACTGTATGCAACAAAAGTATAACACAATAAGGCAAGTTCGAAAGATATTCAAAGACGCGTTACAGCAAGGGTTAAGATAAACGGAGCAGTTAGGACTGTATCAATAAAACGCTGTCTATCTGTCGAGATAGGCAGAGAAGAGAGAACGCAATACTTTCAAATCACTATATACACCTTTTTCATACAGCTTCTACGATTTATGGTGTATGGAAGTAAAACTTGCATATTGAGGAAGATTTATATGAGCAGCACAAATGCGGTAGAAATACGTGCTTTGCGAAGAATATATGGTGTTGCAATGTTTGATAAATTAAAAAAATAGTCGGATAAAAGATAAATGCATTGTATCACACTTTGTATACAGTACAACCTTGCATGTTTATTGTCTATGTTAACAACTAATATTATTGAAGTGAGAAAATAATATAAAAAAATTCGAATGTAAACTGATAGATATAAATTGATAAGGTTAAATTAGCTTATGTATATTTAAAAAGTATTGTTTAATAATTTAAACTAAAATGACACAGTATTATCTTATTATTAAATTATTAATTAATTAAAAACACGTAACACTCTTGAATTGATAATGTATCACAATGAATAGCCTAACGAAACGATAGACTAGGATTATTTTTGCCATCAAATTCAAGTCATTATTTAATCAGTATATGAGACAATATAAGATTTTTTTTTAATAAAACTTCTAGACAATTTAAAGTTTCAACTGATTAAGCTTAAAAAAATTAACAATCGATCTATAAGTGGAAAAGTTACACGAAAAAAGGAGAAACACAACTTTTATTGGATGTGATAAATATATGGCTTTTAATTAATTAAATCTTGCCCGCAAAAGAAAACCCTAAAAATACGTGGTCTAGAGTGTGTTCATTCAAACCACACTCGCAGACGGGATTTTCCGCAATACCCATAATGTAAAAATGGCTAGCCACCACGTAGGGACCCGTCTGCAAACAACACATGACAGACACTTTATTTTTGTTCATTCTTATTATATTTAACTATAATTATTTAGATTTGTTAATTTATTTAGTTTTTACAATTAATTACTAACTAATTTCAGCCTAATTTAATTTACAAGTACCATTTTACACCCGAGATCTTACAAACTAGGCTAAGAACATAAGAAGGTACATATATCATCGCGCCATGTTCCTTCAGGGGTAGAAAGAGAGAACAGAAAAGTCACGCACAATATTTCATTATTCATACTTCTCACTTAACCGTTATTTAAAATCTGGTCCACTTGATCCAGCCACGTTGTCCTCGGACTTTCTCTTCCACGCACACCTTGCACTTCTGATTTGTATATTCGCTTAGTCATTCTTTCATTATTTATTTTCTCCACATTTCCAAATCATTTTAAAACTCCTTTCTCATTTCACTTAAAATGTGAATTTTAGCCGTGTCCAATGTCCTCTGTTCTCAGTAGTTTATAAACAAGAGGCTGCAGGAGATTGAACCTCTCAACCGTCTTGTGTAATCTCCTTGTCATCGTGACTTTGGATTTGATCTGTTAAGACTGTATACTTGCTAAAGTGCAACTGCTTGTACATAGTAACTCAATACACACACAGGCATCTTCTATCTAAAACATGGTTGACAATCAAACTCGATCACACGGAATAAAAATCGATCACACGGAATAAAAATCGATCACACGGAATAAAAAAAAACGAATCTAATTAACTTATATTAAGATTTCGTAGACGCGAGAGTTCTTACCATTATATATAGTACATAACACCATACCATTTCCCTATCAGGGTAGGCAGAGAGAACAGAGCGTCAGACTTTCCTATTTCGACACATCCTTTGCCTCTTCCATATTCATACTACTTCTCAAACAGCTCCCACAATTTCACTGACTCTACATTTCCTTCTTTTAAAATATTATTTATTTCCAACCATAATCTTCTTTGTCTTTTGTCATGCCTTCTACGTACATTGGCAATAAATGTTTGTTTCTTTAGTATTTCTTGTTCCATTCATTGGAAGTATTTCGGAGTATTTCTTGTTCGTTCCACGTGCTAAAACCATATCAGTGTGCTCTTCTTCATCTGACTCAACGATTCAGCTTCAAGTTCGCATTCCTAACCAATTTTATTTACTATTCTGTCATACATTGTCCCGACATGTATTCTTCTCAGTGCATGATTTTTCACAGCACTAATTCAGCTTCTTACATTATTTTTCCACGTCCACGTTTCAAATCAAAGTTGATACTATAATACTGCTGTGGACTATCGTCTTTGCATATTTTGATGCTATCCGGATCCAGTATATATATATATATATATATATATATATATATATATATATATATATATATATATATATATATATATATATATATATATATATATATATATATATATATATATATATATATATATATATATATATATATATATATATATATATATATATATGTTTTAGTGCCGCATTAACATTGATTTATATCGCTGCATGCTTTTCGATATATTTATTAAGTCATCCCTCATGTGAGAAAATACTATCCAAAAATCAAAATTCCTCAACTTGTCCAAATCTTTCATTGTTGAGCCATATATCGCATTAATTTTTGCTTGGAAAAAATCTCACAATTGTTATAGAAAATGCCTCCAAAACGTAAATAACTAATATAAATTTATAGCTTGTTAACTAACCCCGCAAAAAAAGTTTAATGAAAACTCAGCACCGCAAACGATGACAAAATAATTTTCAAAATTTACTTCCTCCAACTTTACACACGGCGCATTAACGTTTTAAAAACATTTTTCATCCCCTCACCGCGTCACAAAATAAATTTACGAGTAAAATGTAAATCGACTCTGATTTCCATCTTTTATGACGCCAAAGGGTAGCTCCCAAACGAGTCAAAACCCACCCCCTTCTGTAGTCAGGCAGGGGCAACACTTCAGCTACACACTAAACTGACGTCTTGGGGGTTGAAGATGACACGTCGAGTCAGCCCCTCGCTGTATTATCATAAGTTATGGTTTCCATAAGAATATTTCTCAGTTAAGAAGGGTTGAAAGTTGTGTAATGTCAGTTCTTTTTCTTTTTAGGTATATGGGTATGCGAGTATCCGATAATCTATTGAAGTATTTTAATGCTCTTTTGTGAATTTTATGGCAAAGTATAGGAGTGAAATATGAATGTGAAAAATGTATGACGTGAAACTTTCGTTATTTATAATATAAATTGGCTAGTTTTTTTACTATGTGGCAATCGTCTAAATAACCATAAAGATAGTGTTCAGATTTAGTGTTAACACTATGGGAATTCTTGTTTTTTCAAATATCATATACTCGTAATTAGAAAATTAAAATACTGTTTAATCCCCTTGACAAGTATTCCAAGGGAATTATTAAATAGTATTTTGATTTTTAAGTATATTTGAACTAGTCACATGATAAAAAAGCCGTAAGTTAAAACGATACTGATTTTTTTTTATAAATAATAGGCGCCGACGGGAATCAAACTTCCAACCCCCGGATTGGAAAAACGGCGCCTTACAAACCAGACCACGGAGATCGTCAAGGTGTCTTATAAAATCTGTAAAAATGACAACACTGACACTCACGAAATGTGACTGTGGCATGACGATATATAATAAGAATATAAAAAAAGGATGTGAAGTAGGGTTTTTCAGTCTGATTTATATGACACACTTTTTTTCGTAATAAATTATTTTCATGAATTTCTCCCTTATAAAAATTAACATTTTTTTCAATATTTTCATTCTGCTCTTAAATTGTTTCATTGTTTGTTATTTGTTTTATACAATAGTTTAGTGATTTTGTGTTCAAATATTGATGTTTACTTTTTACATTTTGTTATAAAATGCATATTTTTCACGTGTTAATTTTTAATGTTTCTGAAATTTATTAAAGTTTATTTTTTTCTGCAAAGGCTCCTGTTGTTAATAACGAATACATAAATATGCAATAAAACAGATAATATCGTCGTTGTTCTGCGAAAAGCATTTAAGTCCATTGGCTTAAAATGACTTTTTGATACCATTTTACTTAAAATAAAATATCTACACATGGAAAAAACATTTATGTTCAAAAGTTATATGGTGTCGCTGTTATGAAAAGATAAAAAGTCATATAACTTGATTTTACACCGCCTTCCGAAACTTAAATTGCATTTATCTCAAAACTCAATATTTGGACTTAAATGCGTTTCGCAGAACAACGACGATATAGTGCAATCATAATACTGCACTAATATTTAATTACATGAGAGATATCGATAACAATACAACGTATAACAAAATAATCATAATACAATACTATGCCAGATACCATTAATGGAAATTTGTTTACAATACACACATTATACTATACATTATCATGACAGATACCTACACTATACAATAACATGACTGATAACAATATGATACAATTGAATCATACCACAATAAAACAACAACATGAAAAAAACAGATAAACAATTAATTTTGTATTTATCACACCATAAAACAATGAGATGAAAAACACCAATAATGTAAATAAAAACGACCCTAACACATAAAAACCCCCTTCTAGTACTGGCTGCAAAAATCAAATTAATTTTCCGTTTATGGTACCTACCCTATCTGATATGGTTATTGTATCTAAAAATGTAAGTAGATAGAAAGCATGGTAAATGAAGACCACGGAAAGTATTGTGGAAATAGTGAGTGATGTTTTGATAGAAGGAAACGTAGAAAAACAGATAAATTGTAAATTAGCATGAGAAGGTGTACGTATTTGGAAGACCTGAAGGTTGTATGTCGAAATAGGAAAGTCTGGTACTCTGTTCTCTTCGCCTAACTCGACAGGAAAATGGTGTGAAAGTTTATATGTTTGAATGCACTGTTTCTCTCGAACCAATCGCATCATTCTTTCGGTACCATTTTATTATTCGAATACGCCAGTAATAAATAAATGTACATATATATAGTTTTCAACTGAAAGTAGGAAAGACTTGGTGTTGATCAAAGAAAGTGCATTGAAGTTTTCCGGAAGTTTCGACATTAGACTCTCTGGAAAAGGTTGTATTATATCGAAACCAATTTCCGAAAGTGTTTTAAATTTCTATCGAAGTCTACTTAATGCAGTGATATGAAAGATACCAAAACTCAATTAATCTAATACAAAAAAGTAATATTATACAATAACATGACTTACCAATGTACAATTCATTCGTTGTTAATAACATGTAGGATACCTACCTAAATAAATAAATAATTGTCAAAATAAATAAGTGAATTGTTAAACATAATTTATTGTTAAAATAGTAAACATACAAGGTCAATGACCGATGTACTATTTACAAATTGTCACATGCCAGGAACGGCAACAATGTTTACTCACAAATGTCTCGCCGTCTCCGAATACAAATAAATATCTACCCGTCAATGCACGCGCTAGAGTAAGACAGAATATGTATCGCGAACTGGTTCACTCATTAGTATAAATTACCCACGCGCCGAGAAATAAATATGATTATTATTGTTCATTCAACTGTCAAGACTTGTATTATTTACCCGCTATTCACTTTCGCTTTCGTCCGCATTCCTGAGTATTTGTATTTAAATAAATAAATACAAATCAAGATCATCACGACGTATAAAGATAAGCAACTCGCTACATTGATGACCCTGAACGAAAAGGAACGCAGAATTCGACTAAAACGAATATAGCGATGTCAACGTCAACATCATCAGCACGTCCTACTAGGACACATGCTACATTGATAACGAACATCGCTACATTGGTGACCCCGCACGAGAACATCGCTACAAACACTTACGTACGATTTCATAATGTTTTCTAATTGTTTTTATCAAACTTTGTTTATAGTGTTAATCCCCTCCACAATTGTTTCTGCCTTCTATCCCGAGGCTATAATTACACCTGAAGAGAGCCTTGAAATAGGAGGTAGAAACACGTGTAGTGAGAATTAATATGAGTAGGGAAATAACAAAGTAATTAATTGTTAAATATTTAGGTATCAGCTGTGTATGAATTATGCAACGTGTATGAATTATAATGTAATTGTGAAAGTATAATAAATATGTGTACGTGTATATTAGAATGACAAATTAACATATGTGTAGGTAGACACCATAATATTAACGGTGTCTATCTAATAACCATTTTTCAGAATTTTCAAACCATATATACAGACATTTCATAATTTCAAAGATAGTAAGGTCATATACGACACAAATTATATAAAACAATGCATTGTGGTCCCCTGATAATGAGGTGAAAGTCTTGAAACCGGTAGGGTTATACCGTTACAAAAAGTGGAATAAACAGTGTTTGATACAACAGAGTACCTACAATGTATGTAAACCTCCACAATGTTAATGCCTTAACTATAAATAATATATTCATAATATTAGTTTAAATTGTTTTCCATTAGCCAACACGATTAAAACAAATCCCCAACATCAAATTTTCAAAAGCAAAATTAATAACTCGACGCATGAGTTTAATTTCCAAATAGGAAAACACATCTAACATTAGCCCAAAATGTTGGATATTTTGCGTGCAAACTTCAATGTTTACAGTGTTTATTGAGATAATGGAATTTATTAGCCATTCTGGATCTAAACAGAACGGTTACGGTAATTTGAATTAATGCAAATGAGATTATTAATTCGTGTTTTCGGATTAATCTATTAATGCATTTCGTTTCTACAACATTAGATCTATAAATTAGACACACGTGTGCGAAAATAACCTAACCCACATTTTAGCAGTTCTGAACTAATTGAGGAAAAATCACACCACAGAGTAATAAAAGCAGAATTGAATGTGTGTATTAATTATATTTATTTATATCATGAACGATACAATATTTCAAAATACACATATAAGAAGTGAGCGTTTAATTTATTTATTTATTTGTTTATTTATTATTACACATGACAAGAAATATACACAATTTGAGAAAAACAGATAATTTGATTTGGACATACAATTTTAATGGATCTGGGTTTGTTGCCTTTCATTTGTCGTATCCCCAGTAAACTAGGCTTTTGCCTGTATCTCACTGAGGATATTTAGCATGAGAAAAATAAATCGATACTTCTTTCCGATTTTTGATTACACAAAAACAAAACCCCGTTGCACGCTTATAAAACAAACATTCCTTAAATATAAAAAAAAATACAATTACAATAAAACTTAATAAAAAAGATTACATTAAAATAAAACTATTCAAATAACACATAAACATGCAAAACCACAAGTTAAATTACATAAAAAAAAATAACTTTATATATACACAGTTATTATTACGATACGAGACCGTCTCAAAACATGCAGTCCACACCTCACCACACCGAACATCAGTCTTGATATTCAAACGGAAAGAAGAGTACGACAAAAATTAAATATTTTGTTTATTCTGCAAATCGGTATTTTTTTATGATTAATCGCAATGAAAAAATATGTCGGCATATCACTACTGTATTATATAAAACTTTTAGTGTTACCTTGAGAAGTTTATATCCATACAACAAGTTTTCCAACCAATCAGATTATTACACTTTCATTGCATACAGTAAAATCTAACGGGCTTGTTACCATGTGGCAATGTCTTCCAAATGTAAAATTATTTTGCCCCCATAACAACGTAGATGGTATTGAGGTAGATTAGAACTGAAGATCTTCCATACATTTATACGTCATCACGCTGTTTCCCTTTTGAGGTAGTCAGAGATGACGGAGCACCAGATTTTCTTATCTAGACATACGTCCTAAGCATCTTATGATACATTTCCTTCTTTCAAAATATCATTCAATTGATCTGACCATACTTTCCTAGGTCTTCCTCTACCACGACTATCACTCACATTTAAATTGTTCGAAGTGCCCAAACCATCTCAGAATATTTTTCTTCATCATACATCAACCTTAAGTTCATACACATTTTCTTCATCATACATCAACCTCAACACATCAACCTTAAGTTCATATTCATTCCTAATCACTAAATTTATTTGCATTATCATCGCATATGTTCTTACCAGTTTACGTATTTCTACAGCATTTATTTAACTCTATTCTTTCATTTCCACATCTGTGTTTCACTCCCATACCTCAAAGTTTGTAATAAAACAATCCAATAAAAAGGAAAATTTATATAGCGCCATTTAGAGAGCAAACTCTTCTCAAGAGCGCTCTAGCTCAGGACTTGAACCCATTATTAAATAAACAAATTACGTCTAGCAGCTATAGCAGCACCCGAGCAAATAGTGTATCATACTTTTGTTGTACACAAAACAACCTTGTGGGATTACTGCCATCTGCCAACTTCTTCCAATAAACCAGAAAGGATGTTTATGAGGTCTTAAGTAAAAATCAGACTGAAATACTTTATTTTAATCGAACTGGCAACCTCCGAACCAGGAGACAGGCATCTTACCGACTAGGTTACGGAGGTCTCAATAATGTTGTGAACTAATACAGTAGCAGATTTTGATACTTCCTGGTTCGAGTATATATGTTTAGTGCATCATTGACTTGGTTTGCTGTCATTACACACCTTTCAGAATCATATTGTGACCCCGAATAGGTTGACTTCACATCAACCACGTCACTAATAAGACTTAAGTGACAATTTAACTGGAACCCAAAGGCCGAGGAAAGCGTGCAAGGATAAAGTTGAAGAAAATTTTATTAAGTGTATGGTAAGAAGTGTCAAAAACATAAGTACATGTATGACAAGATATATGGATGTGGACGAGATGAGAGTTATGTATCATCATCATTGTCAACCAGGGTCGATCCACTGCTTGATGAAGGTCTCCCCAAATTGACTCCAAATAGTTCGGTTATTTGCTCGTTGATGCCATGTGATGCAGCCATGCTTCCTGATTTCATCTATCCAGCGTACCTTCGGTCTTCTTCTGGGCCTCTTTATGCCTCTTGGGTACCATTGGATTATTTCAGATGTCCATCGAGAGTCTGACATTCTGGCTACGTATCCTGCCCATTGCCACTTCATTATTTTGCACACTTTTATAACGTATATGTATATGAATCTTTATATCAATGCACACAGCTTTCGCTTCGTGCACATCCCAAAAACGATAAAAAAAATATTTGACAGCAATTAAATACTGCCCAACTGAACGATATTAAAGCCTGCAAAGTTTCCAAATAAGACATTCCAGATACAGCAAACTGGATAACGAAGATGATATAAGGACATCATGTATTATTGAAAAGAAGAGGAATAATCTAATAAGAAGTCAAGTCCCTTAATGGGATGTCTACATTGTAGCTTTCTAATCTGTGTCTGAGATATGTTCCTTCGGAGAGGCGAAGAACTTTGAAGTCGATTCTTCATCAAATAAATTGATTGTTCCAAGTCGATCCAATAGACCGGGTATCATGAATGTGCTTTTGCCGTTGCTGATCTTGTTGCATAGAATGGTTTACCTCTAAATTTGCAAATACCACCCATATCCGAGTTAGAGATATGGGTGGTGTTTCCAAATTTAGGAAGTACTTGAAGACAAGCCCTTATGGAAGGTCTTATTAAATAGTATGGATAGCGTATGAACACTACACCACACCTAAAACCGAATATTTTACTACCTATATAATATATCGAAAGATCTATAAAGGTCTCTTTGAAGTTCGTCTCCCTTGGTAAGCTTTCTGCGGTTATCTTATCAAACGTATTTTCCTAAAATATGCAAAAATAGAGAAGTATCTAATCTAATGGCCGCAGCTACTACCTTTTGTAACGGTACACTCAACTTATATATAAAATTTAGTAATATTTTTTATCTGTCGACAATAGTTGGTTCGAATCCCGAGTTAGGGCACCCTTGATAAATTTGCTCTCTAAACGGCGCTATAAAAAGTTCAATTTTATAATTATTAATATTATCTCTAAGTTCCTGTACAAAAATATATTTAGATGAAAAAATCATACAAATCGAACAATTTTGGTAGTGAAATCGAAGCTAAGACCACGGGTGTTAAACAAGTATGTTAACCACTAAGCCACTACGCTGGCGGTCTTTTATTATTAATTCATGGTTCATTGTCTCTATTTATCAATTCATTGTTTCTATTTATTAATTCATTGTTTCTATTTATCAATCAATCTCTTTTCTCATAAATATGCATTTTGGTTAATATTATATTTATGCATAGATACACGTGTACCCCGATTTACGTTCTCGACATTTGTAACATTTGAATATTCATGGTACACTTCGCATTTGATTAACGTCCTTGTTATACAAGGAATATCGGTAATATCGTCCGCACGTATTGTGAACACGGCTCCAGCGAATTGGCTACAGGGGCGGATTTAAATGTTGCGTTCTTAAGAAAATTTACCCAAGTTAAACTAAAATTGTTTGTTATTTGCTTTTAAAATTAATTACAAACTAATTTTACCTAATGAATTTATATTTACATTTGCATATTTTTTTTAAAGTATCTAAATCTATCTTTAACGTAAAAAATATATAGAAACGAAAAATTCGGATGATCTTGACTACTTGAAAAAATTTTTGCATTTCGTTAAAAAATCGAATACATTTGTTAGGTGAAATTATTCCTTCAATATCGAATTAAGAAGCACGTTTTGCAGTGATTAATATAATAAGTACATACATACCATAACGCCGTTTTCCTATCGGGGTAGGCATAGACGATAAAGTGCACAACTTTCGTATCACGACACACATCTTTCAGCTCTTGTTCGTCCATACCCCTTCTCATATAACTCTTACAATTTATTTTATGTATTGTATTTCAAAATATACATCACTTGATCCAACCACTTTTCCTTGGTCTTCCTCTACCATGCATTTTACTCCCATTTTCACTGTATATTTGTTTTGATAATCTTTCTTCATTCATCCGTCCTATAAGGCCAAACAATAGCAGGCTGCTCTTCTTCGTATTATTTAATACGTTCGCCTTAAATTCATCCCTAATCATTTCATTTCGTATTCTGTCTTACTATGTCACCCCTATATCATCGTCATAGTACACGTGTTTCTGCAGTACTTATAATACTCTTTTCAGTTCTTTTGCGCATCCCCATTTCACTTCCATACATGACAGTAGGTACTAAAATACTGTTGTGGACTATCATCTTAGACAATTTAATACTTACCATCTCAGAGTGCTGTATTTCAGTGCATATTCTCCAGGAGAGATATTTTCTATTGAGAACAAAGTACCTTAAATTAACAACGAAATTTCCCTTTAAATAGAATCCGTCTTTTGGGTAATTAATTTGCTGAGATTGCCGGTATATTTTTTCATAGTATTTTATTTATTTTATGGCCAGGTGACAATATCTTTCAACCATCCAGACAAAAGTAAATGAAGCAAGTTACATGGTCACATAAATCATACAAATGACTATCCATCCCTATGAAACCCCCATGAAAACACATACTTGGGCATATGTCCACAAACCCCAGACGGACGGACAATCACCCGAACATTATTTTTCATATACAGTGAGATACCGTCAATCAAAAGAAAAGTAAGGGATGGTGGAAAGGAAAGGAAAAGAAAAATCAGGAATGAAGCACGTTATATAACTGACTTAAAATTAAGAGTTCTTTTCAGTCGCTTCTTAAAGCATGCCAAGGACGGAGCAAGTCGTCTTATATTGGTTTGTAACTGGTTCCAGAGTCTCAATGCACGGACAGTAAAAGACGACGTAAAAAAAGAGGAGCGGTGAACTAGAAAGGCCAATAAACAGTCATTGTTTGAGCATAGCGCTAATCCATGATCGTCATGCTATAAAACTTGGTTGACTGTAGAGTTGATGTAGTATTGAATTAGTTCTATAGAATTATTTTCACATTAATGTTAAATTGTTATGGTGGGGTGTGGGCAGCTAATTATGGACGGCCCAATGTTGTGTGATCAGTTCTGTATATTGTTAAATTTTTAACTTTGCATTATTTTGAAAGTCTTCTTGTTGTGTCTTTTAAATTGATTTTTTCGAATTGGTAAAATTTCTCTCACTTTTCTAACAATTTAAGATTATTTTGTTATAATCGTATTATAAAGGAAGTAAAAAACTATATTTTTTTAATAATTTTGCCATTGTACAGTTGATGAAAAATAAAATCCAGCGATGTTAAAAATACCGTTTAAAATGAGGACATAATCAGTTACAATTTTTTTTAAATATTTATACTAACAAAACCAAAGATCCGCATCTGATCAGGGGTGTCGAAGGTGGAGAGCAGAGGGTCTGGTGGAATGTTATACACGCTGCACTGCCCTCAACCTCCGCCCCTTGAGCGCCCCTCCAGGCCCCGACCGCTCTTCCCGTGGAGCGGCAACGGGAATTATTATTATTATTAATGCCAAGACCAATAATTGTACCGGCATGATTGCCACTGGACGTGGTCAGAATCCTAACATTACGGAGGATTCATATTTTCAGTTTCTCCCCGTCAGAAATTGAAGAAATATTACAGATCGAGGATCCTGAAAATAAAAAACAAAAAATATATATTATATATTTAATCAATGACGATCTCCGTGCCCTAGTTGGTAAGATGGCCTAGTTGGTAAGATGGCCTAGCTGGTAAGATGGCCTAGTTGGTAAGATCTCCCAGCCCGGAGGTTGCAGGCTCTAATTATTCCGCTAGAACCCAGACTTTTTTAATAAAGGGTTTCCAGTCTGGTTTTCACTTAAGGCCACTTTAACATCTTTCTGGTTGATTGGAAGAGATTGTACACGGCAATAAACCATCCAGGTTGTACTGTATACAACGAAAATTTAATACAATGCAAAGTAGACTACGAACAAGCCTTTAAGATGAAAACTGCAACCAAAGCACACGGTAAAACACTCCGAAAAACCTTATCCAACCTAACATATATTCATTGTTCACTAGTTTGAAATTATTTTCGGCGATGTCACCTTGTTTAATCAGCTTAAATCATGATCGACGTTTCGAAAGCGTCACAGCCTCAAGGCAATGTAAAAATTATTACCGAATAGAATTATATATTCGGATATATTGTATTACACTTTCATCTAATATAAGTATACTCGTATATAGTATTCGCCAGAATATCACAACAATGTTTAGAAATAGCTACTAACTTTGTGCTCTCCTTTATTAATATAAATAACGTAATAAAAACAAAACATTAAGGACAATTTTTTGCCTCTGGAGTTGAGTAACCCTGCATCAACATGTATGAAGCTTTTAATTCTGCAAAGCAACTTGCATCTCGTTCTACTAATGAGGCCATGTGTTTTCTATATCTCAATATCTATCCATAAAATTCCCACAAAATTCTCAAAGATTATTAAATAATTTTAAAACAATGACTGTAATTTATTATTACTACTGCTTTCTGTATCTTCATGTTAGTTTAAGATAAAGTTTTGTATTATTTGTCAATAATTTTAAGTACTTGTATAACCTGTCACATGTTCATTTGTATATAAATACAATGTTGTGTCGTTAATTAAATAAAATAAATAAAACAAATGAAACAAATAAAATAAATAAATATACTGTAAACCGTGGCGAGTTTATTGACATGTAGAAATCTGTTACAGCCTATTAGAAAAATGTTAACGAGCCTTAAATGAAAACTAAACTGCAACCCTTTTGTTTAAAATAAATGGCTGCTCACGAGAATCGAACCTAATAACCGTGTTAGAAAACAAGTGTTATCACGCCATTTCCCTATCGGGGTATACCATACATATAGAAAAGAATGGTATTCTTTTAGATTGCTACATATTCTATCTTCTCTACATCCATACATTTTCTCATACAGCCCCTTTTATTTATTTGCCTTTGTACATTTATTTCTTTCAAAATTTCATTAACTTCGTCCAACTGTACTTTGATTGGTATTCCTCTCTCACGCCTTCTACTGTCATTTTCGTTATTCATTTATTTTGCCAATCTTTCTTAACACATTCATTCCATATGCCAAACCATCTCTGTATCCTCATCTCCATCGGTAAATATACAAGTATAACCTTCAATTCACGTGAAGACGAAGAATTATCTTGATATGATTTCAGTAATAATATCATGTTTCTATCACAGCAGTCGTGGCCGAGCGGTTAAGGCGTCTGACTATAAATCAGATTCCCTCTTCCCAGAGGGTAGCGTAGGTTCGAATCCTACCGACTGCGGATATATCATAAATTTTTTTTGTTTTATAATCCTAGAAATTTTTATGAAATTGGTATGCATTTTAACAAATAAAATGTATTCAAATAGCCCATAAAACTTATACGTATTCATTTTAAAAAAAATTATTAAAACTACACTAAACGGCATCACTTCCTTTTAAGCGTATTTTATATATTCACAAAAGTTATGAAAGTAAGATAAATGCGATAAAATTTAAACCGTTGCTAAGAATGTATGGAAAAACGATGAATCACAAAATAAGGAATGATGACAAAAGGAAAGTAAACAGATTGAAAAAGATGTTGAGCTTAAAATGACAAAGAATGATTAAGTTGATTCAGCCACGTAGAAAAAAATTACTATTGAAAATTAAGAAAAATAACATGTACGAGTAGTAAAGAAGGTACTTTGCTTTTGTTGCATTCAATGACGAACTGTCTCTTTTGTCTCGTGGTTAAATCATCGCATTTACTCTAGGGCATATTTTCTCAAAACCCCATTAAAATAGGCAGGGTGCAGGTGCCAAGCAGTCAAGACTTCATCTTCAGTTAAAACGTTTAGAAGCCCCATATGCCATTAATATTGTTCAAAACCTTGTTTCTCAACCTTTTTAGCCCTCCCCCTCCCCTCCACCCCAATAACTGAAAATTATAAACTTAAGACTTCCTGAAAAAACTCAGGATCGTGTTGATATTAAGTTTTTGTAGAGGGATATGTGCACGTAATTGGACAAATGTTGTACTAGCACAAAGACGATAAGCCTTATCAAGTAAGGATATTTACTGTTGCGCTACTTAAATAAATATGATGGGTTTGCTCAGAAAATGTGTTTTTTTTTTCTTTTATAAACGTAAGTTATTATTATTTTCGAAACCCCTCTAATATTTCACCGTAACCCACAAATTAAGTAACTATAGTTGAAGACATGCGTACTTAAATAACATCACGCAATTTACCTATCAAGGTAGGCAAAGAGGACAGATCGTACTAATTTTCTTATCACAACATATTTCCTCCTCCGCATTTATACATTTTACGACATCTCTTCACGAAAATGGTTTCTAGAAAATTTAAGGACACTTGGAAAAGATATATCTTATCATTCTGCTTAGGTGGTTTATACTGGGACGAACTTACCGAAAAGTGTGGAAAAGTATTATTTAAGAAGGGCAACTTGTTCACAACCAGGCTTGGCTATCTAACTTACATATAAAGCGACAGCAAAGAAAGCAGTTCTACGAGGTGCCAAAGGATTTTGTTTATATTTGCGGATGTGGGAGGAGATGCGGGCATATGATTGAAGTTGGAGTTATTCATTGTATTTCGTAAACGGAAGGAGTCTTTCATCATCGCAATCTAAAAATTGACAAGTCTTTTCTTTTATGCTTTGAACCATATCGAATTCAAAACGTCTTCTTCTTCCAGATCTTGCGATCTGTTTAAAAAGGATTTCAGTTTTGGTCCTGTGACGAAGATGTCCAACTTTCTGTCCATCTCTTTGGTAGACGTCCCGGTAGTTGACGACCCTCTGGAATCTCGAGCATTACAATCTTAAGTATTCTCGCGGGGTCTATCCTCTCAACGTGGTCCCTCCAGAATCGTCTTCTCTGCCTACTTCATCTCACGATGTCCTCAATGCTACAACTTCTGCGGATTTCCTTATTAGATATCCTATCTCTAAGGGTTCTGCCTACGATAGGCCGCAGTGTTTTCATTTCTGTTGTTCTGAGGAGGTGTTTTGTTTTTACAGAGTCTGCTCTTGCTTCGATTCCGTAAGTCATAACAGGTCTTATGCATGTTTTGTATATTCTGACTTTGCTTTCCACCAACATGTGTTTATTGCCCCAAACAGTGTTCCTCAGGCATCCGGAGATAACTGCTGCTTTACTGAATTCAAAACAATAATTAATATTATTTTCAGGTCTGAACAACCCTTAGACTGAGGGAGTGGCCTGATTAAATGCGTACTTTAGTTATGAAGATGAAGCCATGTACCGCGCACCCTCCCGCACTGGACTGCACTACTAACGAAATGCACATCCCTGCAACAGAGCATTACGTGCAGGGTTAACGATTCATTATCAAATATTTATTTATTTATTTAACACTTTTAATGCAAATACAATCTGGTGGGATTGTTGCCAGGCGGCAATCTCTTCCAGCCAACCAGACAAAAGTAAATGAAGCAAGTTACGTTGTCGCATAAATCATTCAAATGACTGTCCATCCCCACGAAATCCATAACCATACACGTGAGCACATGAAGACCCCACAAAGACGGACAATCACCCGAACATTTTTTTTAATATAAAGTGAGATATCAAAAGGAAAGGAAGGGATGGTGGAGAGGAAAGGAAAAGAAAAATCAGGAATGAAACACGTTATTTTACTGACTAGAAATTAAGAGTTTTTTCAGTCGGTTCTTAAAGTATGCCAAAGACGGAGCGAGTCTTATATTGGTTTGTAACTGATTCCAGAGTCTCACTGCATGGATAGTAAAAGCCTACGTAAAGAAAGAGGAGCGGTGAACTGGAAAGCCCAATAAACAATCTCTGTTTGAGCGTAGCTCTAATCCATGATTGGAAAGACGCTGAAAGTTTTCGGCGAGATAAGAGGGGGTGGCGGGACAGTAAAGAATATTATACAATAGAGACAGTATGTGAATTTGGCGTTTATTTCTAACATTCAACCAGTTCAATGCCTTCTGGTATGAAGAATATTGTAACTTAACCAAAATGATTTAACTGCATATTGCGAAACGGATGATCTCTGTGGCTTAGTTAGTAAGATGCCTGTCATCCGACCCGGAAGTTGAACGTCCGATTCCCGCTGAATCTGATTTTTTTAAATTGGTTTTCCGTCCTGTTTTCACTTAAGACTTCATAAACATCTTTCTGGTTGGTTGGAGAAGATTTCCGATGGCAACAATCCTATAAAGTTGTAATGTATACAAAGAAAGGTTTTCACATGATTCGTTCGGGTGCTACTGTAGCTGCCAGACGTGATTTGATAATATTAGTGTATTCGAGTTTCGAGTTAGAGCGCTTTTAAAAAGATTTCGCTCTCTAAATAGCGCTATATAAAACCAATGGCGTTTATAAATTATTTATGTATTCAAAGAATACCTTTCAAATTTACCTGAGGTCTGTATTTCAGGAATACAAGTGCTGCAAAACTTCAAACTGACAAATAAGTAATTGATGACTTGTACCTCTTTACCAAAACGCCATTGAAATGTCCTTTTAAAAAATATGAAAAGCAAAGTTTTGACTCCTCTTTCGTTTACAAGATAACCGACTTTAGGTGTAAATCAGTGATCACTGGAGCAACAAAATAAAATAACTTTACGCTTGTCCAGCCCGGAGGTCGCGAGTTCGATTCCCGTTCGATATTAGATTTTTTTTAAAGTTTCAGAGGCTGGTTTTCATTTTTTGACATATTTATGATTGATTGGTAGAGATTACTACTAGTCACTTCATTTCGTATTCTATCATACATTATCCCCTCGTGTAATCTTCTCAAGTGCTTTTTTCGCTTTTTTCAGTTTTTTCCACGACCTCGTTTCACAGCCATATATCAAAGTTTGTACTAAAATACTGTTGTGATAGTCTACGACAGTATCAAGTGAAAACTAGATTGGAAGCCTTTTGTGTAAGCAATGGTTGCTCACGGGAACAGAACCTTATACTCGAGTTGGAAATCAGGCGTTTACGATCATGTCATTTTTCCTTTCGAGGTAGATGTAGACATCAAGGCATTTTGTCTCCTACATATCCATGCATTCTCTCATATATTATAGTTCCTTCGATTTTTTATAAAAAATTTATTACTTCGTCTAACTATACTTTCATTGGTCTTCCTCTACCACACTACTCTACTTAAACATTCGTTCTACATACCTAAACCATATCAGTGCCATCATCTTCATATGTTATGAAAAAAAGGGTTGCCAATTTGTGAGAAAACAAATAATTATCTAAATATGATTTAAGTTTGTCACGCTTTCGTCACAGCAGTCGTGGCCGAGCGGTTAAGGCGTCTGACTAGAAATCAGATTCCCTCTGGGAGCGTAGGTTCGAATCCTACCGACTGCGGATATAACATGTTTTTTTATTTTATAATGCTAGATATTTTTATGAATTTGATTAACATTTTAAAAAAGGTTAAATAAATTATGCTCTAATGGTCCATAAAATTTCAATGTATTAATTCTAAAAAAAAAAGTAACATATACAATCTACTAAAAACGGTATCACGCAGATAGCGTATTATATTATATATTAACAAAAGGAATGAAAGTAAGATAAATGCGGCAAAAATTGACAGCGTTACGTAGAATGTGTGGAAAAACAATGTATGTATTATAAAATGAGGAATAATAACAGGTGGAAAGAATACGTCAAAGTTGATACTAAATTACTGTTGTGGACATCAGCTATCATCTCAGCATTGTAATACCATACAATTTAGAATAATTTTAATGGCAACCTTGAACAGCATCGCCCAAAGCCTATGTAGTATAATCAGGTAGTAGTACTCGTAATATCGGTTATGCACGTCGCTATGGCGCGCGATTCAATGCGGTGCTATGCGGCGGCGAGCTGTTTCCGGCGGATGGCTCTCAATGGGGCCCACCCTCTAGGCTTCTACAATCGCGTAGATGGGGCTACGCCGTAGCACGTAGCCCGGTCGCAATGCTGGCTGGCTACGGGCGAAACGAGGAAGGTTTACTGTACCGTGAATTTTGACGTATCTTTTACCTTTTTACCCATCACAAAATTTAATTAGGTTTATTGAAGATTAACCTAAATTCGTTATTTCAAGCTGTTAGTGGGTGTATTCATTTATGTGTGATATTTTAAACTTCTATGACACATTACGCTAACGTCAATTCTAATAAATTTAAATGTAATCAAAACTCCTAGTACCTTGGGTTAAACCATGTAATTTTCAAGTGTTTATTTAATGTCAAAATAACCGCCACTTAAGCGTTCTTGATATGTGACTGTAACAATTATATAATAAAGGATACCGTATCAACATTCTTAACAAAGATTTACAATGTAGGATACATTATTTATAGTTAAGGCATTAACACTGTGAAGGTTTAAAGACATTTTAATTTGTTTATTCAAACACTATTTATTCCACTTTATGTAACGGTATAATCCTACCGGTTTCAAGGTGTTAGCCTCATTATCAGGAGAGCACAAAAAAGACCGCATGATGATGAGGTGAAACCCTTGAAACCGGTTTGATTATACCTACCGTAATATAAAGTGAAATAAACAGTATTTGACTAAACAAATAAAAATCTAGAATATTTTAAAAGCATGCATAAAAATGACAATGTTAGGTCAACACGCAAAGTAAAAATACTCAAACACAATTACCAATACGAAACTCCCTCAAGGCCCACAAGAATGTCAAATTATTGAACAAATTACATTAGAATACAAAATTATTGAACAAATTACATTAAAATACAAAATATTCTATGTAAATGGAAGTACTATTGTAAAATCAAATCAACAATAAAAAAATCTATTTCAATGGCAACGAGAACACGAAATGACAAGACAATTTTTTTTAAAAGTAGACAAAATGGAATAACTAATCTCTCACTCAAGTCTTAAGATTGAGAGAATGCCGAGGAAGATCCTTTCTGAATTCAATAACATCTACACTAAAAATATCCAACAACCCAGATATGGAGTTACCCAATTGTTGCATTCTCACGATCGATGAATTATAACGTGCAAATATCATTGGTACATTTGAATTGTGAAAGGGTTGCGCGTATATTGGAAATCAATTTTAGCCAATATATTGCGGCTATCATTGATACTGTGAATAGCCTTACACAGCAACATCAAATCGAATGTATTCCTTCTTTCAGAGAATTTAAGAAGATGTGTGTAATTGAATAAGAGATTGTAATTGTCAACCATAGCAGGTGCGATGCTGAGACGAAAATTAATATGAAATGTATTCTGTATCCTCAATTGTGCTGGAGCTCCTCCCCACATTCGTAGGAATGCATCTACAATAAGAGAATAGACAAGGGTAAAGAACAACACCTCTCTTTTAAACTTGGACCTGAGGAACACCCCACATACGAGTACTAGGCTCACATCAACAAAACTCTTCTGAGCCAGAGCACAGGCCTTAGAGAGCAATGGGTTCACCGTCGGACAGGCCTGGACAGAGGAATGGGGAAATGGGGACACAAGAAATAAACACGTAATTGCGGAACCATCTACTCGTAAGAGGGTCGCCGGCTTTGAGCTGGACCCAAAGAATGGGCAACACTGAACCGTGTTAGAACAGACTGCATCAGAAGTGCAGCCGAGCGCCACAGATGGGGCTACATCGATGACCCCAATTGTGACTGCGGTGCTGCGGCTCAGACCCTATACCACAGTATAAGAGAATGCCCTAAACACAGGTTACACGGAGTGATGGAGGATATAAACAAACTGACGGCCGAAACCAAAAGATGGCTGAGGGATTTAAATTTGATTTTATGAAGCGCCTGACCTGTGTTGGAAAGAATAATATTGTTGCCTTTTCAATGGAACAATCACAGTAACCAGAGACGAACTACTATAAACCGACGCCTACCGGGAATTTCCTGATTGGCCGATGTGCAAATAGAAGTATTCAGCATACAGTTTTAAATTAAAAAAATCGAACGTAAAACAAAAACACGGCATTTTGATTTTACGTTATAGGGAAATTGACCTTGCATTCATTACCAGTTTTTAAGTGTCGTTACACATTGTATCCGATGGCACACCGAAATGAGACGATCAAAGCACACCGGCATGTTTTTTTTTCTTTTTTTGAAAGAATAAAAATGAACGAAGTCATATATATCCTTATACCCCCGAATACTCGGCGACAAAATCCTGTGTCATTCGAGCAGAGAAACACAGCACGAGGTTAGAACCGGCGACCTTTCGCACGGAGGTCCAATGCATCACCGCGCGGCCATGCACCTTTGTAATACATATGTTATATCTTTCAAAGGATGATGCTTAAACATACCAATGCACAACAAAAGTAATTAACAATATACGGCTCCAAAAAACAACTTAAAAATGAAAATGAATTTATCTCTTAAGGGGATGAATTAAAATGTTTAAATATACTTAGTATAATAACATCCCCCATCAAGACCATATATTCAGGAAATGCTGAAGAAGAACTCAACAACATGTACATTGAAAATATCCACCAAACCAAAATTGGCACGTTATTTCCATTATGATTTACTACACAAATAATTTCGACCTCTACCCACCCTTTCGATAATCCACGTACGTCAATGCCTATGAGTAACGCAACGCATAGTACAATATCCCGTTGAATTATTGTTAATAGCTACACAATGAAATTGAATGCAATATGTTAGTATATATCCCATCGCTATGTATGGTATGGCGCATATTACACGGCCCCAGACCATACATATAATGGGGCATTGCTGACAGTGTCTCATTGATTAACATATTTGCATCACATTCCGTATTTCCCTGTTATCATGTAAGTTGAAAATATTGGGAAAATAAATAATTTATATGGAGTATTTAGAAAAAGAATTAAAATTATTTCAGGTGTTCAAACTATGAACAAAGCACAAACGTTTTGTATTTTATACTCGATGTACACCAATAACGACCTCCGGGGTCTAGTTGATAAGACGATTGTCTCCCAGCCCGGAGGTTGCGAATTCGAATCCCGTTGAAAACCAGATTTGATTTAAATTATTCCAGTCTGGTTTCCCTTAAAGCCTGTTTAATACCTCTCTAGTTGGTGGGAAGATATTGTAGCATATCAATAGTCCGCCAGGTTGTACTGTATACAAGGAAAGTATAATACAATACACTCATATTCACTACTTCATCCCAATATGCATATTGAGGAGGCACACTGTAATCAAATTTAATATGATTTATTGAATAAAATACTTGTTTTATCAAACAATATAAAATCGGTTGTACTTACGTCCATGTGTAAAAATAGGTGTTGTCATAGTTACGGTTTAATATTTACGTATTGATAATTAATATGAAAGTTATGGTTCAGTATTGATAATATATCATAAGTCTACAAATAAAAAAAATATTGTGATGACGTTTCATTTAGTAAACAGGAATGAGTCCGTTCTTGGTATACTTTAAGAAGCGACTGAAAAAAACTCTTAATTTCTAATCAGTAAAATAACGTGTTTCATTCCTGATTTTTTTTCTTTTCCTTGCATCTCCACCATCCCTTACTTTTCCTTTGATTGATGATATCTCACTTTATATGAAAAGGAATGCTCGGGTGATTGTCCGTCTTTGTGGGGTTTGTGAGCATATGCTCACATATGTGTTTATGGATTTCATAGGGATGGATAGTCATTTGAATGATTTATCCAACCATGTAATTTGATTCATTTACTTTTATCTGGTTGGTAGGAAGAGATTGCCACCTGGCAATAATCCTGCCAGATTGTGTTTGCAATAAAAGTGTTAAATAAATAAAATAAATAAGTCCAAACGAAAAAAGAGCTAAGCTGTATATGTATTTATATGTTATACCCAACTATCGGAGACAATAGCGTAAAAGACAAACAACAGTGAAAGTCAATGACCATCGCACTGCATATGCTCAGCAAATGTGAGGTTTTTGACCACTGCAACAACAGCAAGAAGCTGAAGAGGAAGCAAACGAGCGTCGTGCTGAAGAAGCACAGCGAATACACATACGTAATTTTCATCAACGTTATGAAAGAGAAGACTTTAAGTTTTCAATCATGACAACTTTGACGAGAAGAAATTTGAAATTCCACACAGCACGAGGTTAGAGCCGGCGATCTTTCGCACGGAGGTCCAATGCATCACCGCGCGGTCATGCACCTGTGTGTAGTAATTGGTGTTCAACGAAATTTGAACACCAATTCTGTCATTCTCTCAATTTTACAGTTGAGAGATTTCCTGGCAAAACGTTTGAATATTATTATCATAGAGAAACTGTTAATAAAAATACAATTTATTTAACGCTGTTTATAGAACACACTATTTACAAGTGCGCTCTAGCTCGGGATAAGAACCTCGTATTATAGACAGATTAAAAATATTTAAAACAATATACACATAAAAGTTAAATGCAACAGAGAGGTCGTGGCTGCGATCAATGGATAAAGTATTTATCCGCTACATATGTTAAGAAAAACATATTTTGCAAGAAAACTTACCTAGGAAAATGAACTACAAAAAAAATCCTTCGTAAAGCTTCCATTATGTAATACTAGCACTTTATATTAGGTGAAGTGCAGTGTATGTCTTTTTGAAAATAAAAATAAACCGCAACGTAAGTTATTTCCCCTTTGAATGGAGTTATTAAGCAATCTAGATTTTTCAGGCTGCAACAACTGTAAAACAAACATTCATACTTACAACTTTTTCAGCAGTTTTTCCCCTTTTCAGCTTAGTAAGTCAATTAACATCCCCTAATTTTTCACGGGTTACAGCTAGTAATAATATAAAAGTAATTGAATCAACAAAACGACGAAGGAACATTTGATATAATAAGCTGACCGGAGATCCGGAATCTCCATGCCGGCACTTGTCGAGTTCGTGAATACAATTAAACCTACGTGGAGCTTTCGGTAATAATTTGCGAGTACTAGCGTAGTATGGCAGCATCACGCATGGACTGTCACGGAGTCAGCAGGTGTTACTAATTCTGCAAAGCGACTGTTTGTGCCAACGTTAAGCGTACAGTGGCTTAAGCTAATTACTCTGGAAACCCGTGTACCTACCTACAGAGCATCTGATAAAATTATACTGCTATGATCACTCCACCCTCTCTTACTGCTTGTTTGAGCTTTCATATTTCGTGTTTTCGACAAAAAAAAATATATAAATTTACGTGAGGGAGATGTTTTTAATTTAATTAAGTCCAGTTATGTCAAATAATATTTCCTTTGACAGTGTTTTTTGTTTGCCTTGTTTATTTGTTGTTTGTCGTGGAACCTTTGTGTTTTTTTTTTGTTTCTTTAATATAATACGTTCAATAAACAGGATATTTAAAAACTTGAAAAAAAAACTTTCTTCATATTTACACATATTTTTCAAAAATTTGTGCGCACTGTGTTTTGCAGGGGCTAACCTTGATGTATGGAAGTAAAGGCTTGCCATTGAAAGGGAGTTATAAAAAAATAATAAATACGGTTGAAGTGAAGTATTATGATGTTCGATAGAGTATCTGATACGTTTGGTAGAATAGCTCTTTTATAGAATATATGGTATTACAATGTTTGAGAGAGTAAAGTATAACTGCTCATTAGAAATGGATATTGTAAAATAAGAATAAATGCGCTAAAAATGCTTGCCTTGCTTCGAGTATCTGGTATTATTTTGTTTGTTATAGTTCGGAAATTCTAGGATGAGTCCTGTGACAGCTCACAAATTGGCCCCAATACAACCTTGTAACGATGTTCAGTAATTTTAATTATTTTATCAACTTTAATATAAGCCTCAATTCTAATAAATAGCAAAGTTATTTAGGTAAATACATTACATAAGGTTGTATTGTGGCAAATTTGTGAGCTGTCACAGGACTCATTCTAGAATTTCCGAACTATAGAGTAAGAAATTTCAGGATAAAGGATAACTGTTTATTAGAAATGAGTATTATAAGTAGAATTAAGAAAGAAACTATGAGATCGTTTAGTCACAGTGAGAGAATGACTTGCAAAAGATTTGTATGACGAGATGTGTAGATGTGGACGTAACGAGAATTATGTGCATGGATAAAAATGTGTGGGGATCTGTCCATTTTACCTACTCCAAAAGGGACATATCGTGATGGTTTGTATGTAAAAAATACGTTTTTAAAACGGGGAAAAGACATACTTTTTATAGCGAAAATGGGAAAAAGGAGTGACTGTTTTCCTTCTCACAGCAAAAAGAAAGCTAAAATATTAGAAGAAAAAATATGGTCAACTTAACACCTACAAACCAGTTTGTGGTGTAAAAAATATGGTCAACTTAACACCTACAAACCAGTTTGTGGTGTAAAAAATAATAATCCCAAGGTTTTATACTATGCTGCTTTGCAACCCTATTACCTTATGAGTAATATATGTAAGTATGTGATTTTAAAACCTTATGAGGGATATATGTAACCATATGATTTTAACACCTTATGAGTGATCTATTTTACTATATGATTTTAACACATTATGAAGGAAATATGTAATTATGTGATTTTAACACCTTATGAGTGAACTTTGTAACTCTGTAATCTTAACACCTTATGAGTGATCTATGTGATTTTAACACCTTATGAGTGATCTATGTAAATGTGTGATTTTAGCGCCTTATGAGTGATCTATGTAATTATGTGATTTTAATACCTTATGAATGATCTATGTATATAACTATGTGATTTTAATACCTTATGAGTAACGATGTGATCTTGTAACACTTGTTATCTTCTAAGTGATCTACGAATTTATCCAAGACAGAACTCAGCGCTAAAGCAAGCAAGAAATTCAACTAGACTACAAAAGCATTTCATACTCAAACAATTTTGGATTCAGAATATATTCAAAATCTCAAAATGAAACAAGAAATATTATTAGCATTGCATAATCAAATGCAACATGCAAATTGCATCTCTATTCTTGCATTTCCCCTCGCCCCCCTTCTACTTAATCCTCGTTTCACCCCTCCTACAAGATGAACGGACGCGTGAAAATCGGAGCAGTTGCCGCGTCCATACACAAATTAATATCAAGCGGCGGTCACTGGCTGGGGAGTGGGAGATAGAGGGGATGGTGGTAGCGATGCACTGCCTACAGGTCTGAAAATGTTAACTTTGGACGAAACGTGATTCTTGTAAACATTTAAAAACGAAATGATTTTGTTGGATTTTTGGAATATTTTGATAAAGAACCGTTATAAAATTATTTTTAAATCAGTGCATTAGTTAGTATATCAAAGCTTAATTTTGATCAGCTTGAGTAACTCCATTGTTGCTAATTTTTTATCAGCTTAAGTAACTACATCGAAGCAAATTTTTGATGAGTTAACTCAATCAAAGCCTTATTTTCTATCAGCTTGGATAACTCCATCGTAACTATTTTTTGGCCAGCTTAGGTAACTCTATCGAAGCCTACTTTTTGATGAGCTAAGGTAATTCAATCGAAGCCAATTTTTTTAACAGCTTGGGTAACTCCATCAAAGCTTGATTTTTTATCAACTTGGATAATTCCATCGAAGATCGAACAAGAAAATATTTAACAACAACAACGTATTACCAATTTTTTTTAATGAATTTCAAACATTAAAACGGATCACTACAGAAATATTGCAGGCTTAACTGCCGAAAATCCTAGCCCAAACACCTGAAAGTTAAGCAAGAAAAGTAACTTGAGTAAAAGTAATTTCAACATTTTCTCAACAAAATAAATCAATAACTCGTCAGAAAAAAAATATCTTATCTTATTTTATCAACAAAGAAAATAATTCAGAGACGGAGCAATTTTTTTTTAAAGTGGAATATCGTCCTTGAATATGAAAAATATTATTTTCCAAGACGTCGTTATCATTTCCAGTAACACCATTACTAAAAGCGGAAAAGTCGTTGTGGAACCATTTAAGGGTGAAATCGGTTCCAGGTTCCCATAAGGGTCTCTCCCGCCACCCTTGGCTGAAGGAAAATATTTTTCATCACTTCATAACACACGCCACCTTCCCAACACACTCTTGTCCTTTTTAATATCGACAAATCTGAAAAAACTTATTATTATTAAAAGTTCATTTTAGGCAAAATATGTATTCCTACAATGATAACAATACAACTAACTATGTATCTTCATAAATAAATACCATCACACCATTTACCTATTGGGAAAGGCAGCGAGAACAGAGCGCCAGTACATTTTTCCCCTACATACTTATTTTGCTTTCTCTATATTCATAAATCTTCTCATGCAGTTTCATGTGTTTCTCTTACTCCTAAAATTTCCTTATTTCAAAGTTTAATTCACTTGATCTAGCCATACATTTCTCGGTTATCAATTGCCACGATTCTCACTCATGCTCGGATTGTAAATTAGTTAGTCCTTTTTTCACCCATCCGTTCAACATATCCAAACCAACTCAACGTGCTCTTTTTAATCCTACTTAACACATCAATTTAAGCTCATGTTCAACCCCTAATAACAACACTTCTTATTATTTTATACATTAACACACCACATAATCTTCTTATTACACCGCATTCTCTCAGCTTCTTTCATTAATTTTTCACGTTCACGTTTCATTTCCATGCACAATTGTTGATACTTTCGCAATATTGTGAACCATAATTTTAACAGTTCTTTAAAATGATGTAATGTGAAAAATACATACATATATACCATCACGCTATTACCCTGTCGGGGTAAGCAACGAGAATAAAGCGCGAGACTTTCTCTTCTCAGTGACACTGTTTCGCCAAACAATAGCCTTATCAAACAGTGATATAATATGGTTATGTAAAAAACATAAAACTGTTTTTTTCTCATTTTTTTTAAAATTATTTTTCTACCTGCATAAGCACAGGCGTCATAGATATCTAATTCTAGGGGTAAAGTTAACCCCATTCCGGAACGGGAAAGTTAAAAAGTCACATAATATATTTTTCGATAATATTAAAATTATCTTCATTTTTTATGTCGACATATCTTGTTTTCAATGACAGGAAATCAATTTAGTAAATTAATATTCAATAAAGCGAGACTTTCTGTCGCCACTAAAGATGCCCTCCTCAACCCCATTCGGTCGGCCAGTGCTGTTCAACCTTTTTTGAACGAACAATTTTTTTTTTAAAGTTCACACTTAATATAGACCATTCAGCCAGAAGAGTCATTTTGCAATAGTGTGAGTAACACTGTCTGTATCACACAACTTATGTAGTGGTATTGGTTTTAGAATGCCACACGATTGGTTCGCCCAGAGCGCACATTTGTATTGTTGTTAAAATAGTCGGTGATTAGAAAAACACTACCATGTCGAAATTAGGAGTGCGATTTTAGTCTAATGTAATGTATAATTCAAAATTTTTCGAAAGCTTAGAATGTACTTTGTTATAACTAAAAGTTTCCTTGAATTTAGTATCACTCCATCCACTATTATTTTAAAACTATTATTTGGCATTGTAATTACGATATATTGATATGTTAAATAATCTTACATTAAAATAATGTTTATGTGCAATCTAATTAAAGCTGACGAACATTTTCCCTTTATAATACTTGTACTTATATTTATTTTTAATCTTAAAAAATTTCATTATTGTTCTTTAATGTTTCCTAGAATCTGCCATGCCTAAACAATTAATATCATATGTTAAATAAACTTACTTTCATTTTATTTTTATGATTATTACAATTTAAGCTGACAGCATTTTTAATTTACGAAACGTGTGCATTCCATTCAATGTTTGAATATAAAATACAATTTATATATTTTTTTGCTTTTTCACATCCATGGTATGGGCACGTTGGACGCAGAGCACCCGATCACATTGTAAACCAGGCAATCTCCATGGATCTTCCTCGAATAACAACCAAAGGAAGACCAAAGAATTCATGGGTGGTGCAAAAAGATAACCTGATGCAGAGTCACGGCCTGGGGGACGTAGTCCGGGACAGAAGAGCATACAACCTGAGGACGAGGAGAGCTGACCCCAACAGTCTTCGCAGACAGTGAGTTGGGATGGAGTCAGAGAGAAGAAGAAGAAGAAGAATGAGGAAAGACTCACAAAACAAATAGAAAGTGCAAATGTGATTGGAAGGCGTGAGAAGTTTGGTTAGATCAAATTAATTATATTTTAAATGAAAGAAATGTAAAAATACTCAAGTTATATAAGAAGGTGAATGGATGTAAAAAAGTCGAAAGTGGTTTGTCAAGTCTTTGTGCTTTCTTCCTACCCTTGACAGGGAAAAAGTGATGGTTTGTATATGTTGAGCGTTGGAGTGATACTTTTCATGAATTAGTATTATGTCTTTCAACTTACTTTCTCTCAAACAAACGAAGCTCCGTCCTTGTCAGTTATATACTCGTATGTTAACGTGTTTCATTCCTGATTTTTTCCCTTTCCTCTCCACCATCCCTTCCTTTTCCTTTGATTGATGATATTTCACTTTATATGTTATGAAAAGAAATGTTCGAGTGATTATCCGTCTTTGTGGGGTTTTTGGGCATATGCTCACGTATGTGTAATGGATTTCGTGGGGATGGATAGTCATTTGAATGTTTTTTGTGACCATGTATGTATCTTGCTTCATTGACTTTTGTCTGGTTGGCTGGAAGAGGTGGCCGACTGGCAATAAGCCCGCCAGATTGTATTTATAATAAAAGTGTTGAATAAATAATAAATAAATAATTAATTAATGATTCAGACAAATTAAAAGCGTGTCCGGGACACTTTATCTCCAGCTCTATTAATTGTGCCTTCAGGTTGATAACCACTGTAGTAGGCACATAACTCCTATATCATTAATAAAAATAAGAAATAAGGTAGGTCCAAGATTATACCCCTGGGGAACACCCGAGTAAACAGTGAAATAATTAATCGGAGTTGTAGATTCCACGATTTGAAGAACTTTTGCTTGTTATCAGGGATCCAATCGAGAATGAAGACACAAGCACACTGCAAGTACTAAAAATCCTTGCTCTATTCGCAACAGGATATGCTTATCGCAAATTGGGTTACATAATCATCTTTGGTGGTATCAACGTCAAGTTCCTTGATCTCCCAGATTGTATTGTGCCTTCTACTATACTGGTCATGGGTAATGGATATTCATTCAATATACTTAATTAATATATATATATATATTCGTATATGGAAAAACAAAATTATATCAGAAATTTCACATAAAATTTTCTTTGTGAAGTGAGGGTATTGGTGTAGAAATACCCACTTGTGAAAAAATGAAAGGTCTTTTAAAAATCCCGTCGCTATCCAATGGTTGAGCGCACCTGCTACAAAGGTTCGATCTCTCTCGTGGAAGCTCTTCTTTTCTCAACCCTACGACTAACCCCATACCAGAGCCTGGTACGCTAGTATATACCCGACCTTAGCAGACCTCCCCGGCTGTGCTCGGTGTGTACGTACCTTTACATATCTTGGGTGTACCTCGAGACAGGGGTGAATGAAAGAAAATTAATATTAAAATTATTTATATTATAATCCCTTTAAGATATCTACATTAATGTTTCGAGCATATTGAAGAGTGTGGCTGAGATACAGCATTGTCTTCGGCCCTAGTAATCGAGCCTTCGGATGTGGAACTTCTGGAGTAGGGCACGGAACATACGATTCGTCATTGAACGTGTTGGCAACACTGCCGCTTGGCGTAGGCAAGTATTATTACTAGACTAACTCTTTTACCAGGCTGGCACCCTTTCTTTCGTACAATCGGGAATCGAACCCGAAACCCCCGGACGGAAGTCAAGAATGTTACCACTAGGCTACGGAGGTCGACATTTTGTGGCAATTTTACGTAGTAAAAAAATCAAAGTTATTAGAAAATGTTTTTAGTCGTATAGTTAAAGTAGTGGACTTTTTACCAAAGGGTGAAAACGATTCATGTTCTGAATTAATTGGCCACACCCCATGTTTGAGGGTAGTTTTCTTGATGATCCATCTTGTAAGCATCCTGTAAAGCCTCAATAGGAAAGTGCTAAATGAGATTCCTCGATAGGAAAGTGCTTAATGTGCTCAATGAGATCCAAAACAACGCTTTACAAAATCTCTAAAAAAAACTTCGTTTGCAGGGTGCTTGTCCGGGTTGCGAATTCAAGTTCAATTAGTACTCAAAGCTAATTTTAAAAATTCAGCGTGATTTTCACTTTATAGAAATAGCAGAGGGTAAAAAATTAAAGAACTAGAGAACATAAATATGTATCTATCTGTTACTTTCAAACGAAAGAAGTCTAAGACAGAGAAGTCACGCAATGGAACGACGAAGACATGGCAAGAGGCTTGACTTCTACTCGGGAGCTACAGTTTCGATTCCTGTTTGTACCCAAAATAAATAATAAAAAAGGGCCTAGTCGACTCAAAGAGTTTATCGTGTGTGCGAGTCTTGCATGGCCACGCGTAATATCGGGTGTGCGAGTGTTGTTGGATGACCACGCGCAATGTCGGGTGTGCGAGTGTTGTTGCATGGCCACGCGCATTAAATTTTAATCACGTACTTATACAATTAATAATAAACCTCGGATTATGTGCATACACCAATGGTTCTAAATCCGAAGGCTCGATTACTGGAACCGAAGACTATATTGTCTCCCACTTATATTATCATTCATTTCCGTATCCGGACCATCAACTATGCCATTTGTTTTCAGTCGAAGGCAACAGCGGTCGCTCTATCATTTGCATCAATCAGATTCTGCCTAGAACATGTAGTTCCCATGTTCGGACAAATCAGCATGTGGTGTGTGTTCAGTATATACCCAAAATCACATCCAATTTACCTTCGCTCAAAAAACTCCATCTCTCTGTGTTTACCTTGCATCTAGTCACCTCTACGTGGAGTATTTTTAAAGCTCTCCAAGTATACCATGGCAGTTGGTAACCAGGTGACATCTTTTCCGAGGGTTCCATTCATTAGTCTGGTGTTTTTTTCATCCCACTTCAGAAAACACGCTTTGTTTAAAGGAATCGTCAGTTCTTTTCGTGAAACTATTCCTGGATTTCACTATACCGTACCATAAGCAAAAAAATTAACGACCATCTTAAGTAAATGCGCTCAAAAATGTTAAATAATAAAATAAATATTTTCATAAATATTTCTCGATTCCACCCCTGCTTCAGATGCTGTGGGAGAAAACTGATAATCTCTTCCCTGTTTTCTGCATTGTGTTTTTTTTTTTTGCTCTTTTCTATTCCCGTCTCTCTGCTTCATGATTTGGCAGACTGAGGGGAAGAGAAGGGGAAGAATCCCATCCCCTAAAAGGAGGTTTTTAACGGAGATTTACGGAGGCAGGATGGTAATGTTCGACACAGGACCGCAATTAGGATTTACACTGCTTGTATGAAAAATGTAACACTATTGACTCACAGTTATAAAATATCACATATTGAACCAACTTAGTTTCTATATGTAATATATGCATAATATCTACACAAGAGAGTAGAAAGGCGATTATATTTGTGACATAGTGTAGAAAGGCGATTATATTCCTCTCGAGGATTCTGAGTTAAATTTTAATAGACACCCATGAAGAATGCTACTGTCGCCTTTTTAACAAAGGCTTGTAAAAATCTTTCTGATAGAAAAAAAAGAATAGTAAAAAACTAAATTTAATGTTATTTTTATGTCAATCGGTTACCAAGTAATATAAGACTGTATTAAGGTTCATGGCCGCACGGTAATGCACTGGACTTCTATGCGGTAGGTCGTCGATTCGAGCCCCACGCTGTGCTACTTCCCTCGAATGACGACACAGGCATTCTTTCCGCCTAATATTCGGGGTTATAAAGATACCTATAAGTTCTGTCATATCTATCTGTCAAATAAAAAAAATGCCGGTGTGCTCCGATCGTCTCACTACGGTGTGCCATTCAATCCAGTATGGCGGTGTGGCCAGTGAATTTGCTGGTGTGCAACAGATCACTGACTTAAAGAAGAAAAAACAAAGAAAGAAAAACTCCACGGCACAAATTCGCTTTCTGAACTGAATAGACGTTAGGAAAGCAAAGGGATCCTTGACGACGAGACCCTGCAATGACAACGACGAATATGAGACTTCTTCCATCGTTCACTTATTTCAAAGAGTAAATACTCCACTTTTGACTCAAAACATTTAAAAACAATTTTATGATTGGCTGGGAGAGATTACCACTAGGCGATAAATCCGCCACATTTTATATGTGAGTTGTCAATTGGGTCTTCCAGCAGCTATGCCTGTTGGAAAGGCCTTAACTCTCTTGAATGGCATTATCAAAATTATAGAAAAAAAATACTACTTGGAGAGTAATTTATTTAGACGTTATTTTGTAGAAATATTTAGACATTAATATAACGTCGTATAGTTTTTAATAAATCGGTTATTCTTTTTCATAAAAAGAAATTTTCATTTTTTTTTTCATAAAAATACCTAATTAGTGTTCAAGTATATTTTAAATAAAATTTTGTTTCCTTTGAAGTTGTTTTGACGGTTAAGTGTTATTTTTATTTTACTGGCTGATTAAAACATTACGTCTGGGTCAAGACGCCTTAGTAAACAGCACGTATTGTTTACTAGAGCTGACCGGTCCTGTTTTGTAGAAGATCTCGTTCTGTAACAATTTGCAAATTATAATTTTTACTGGGATTGAATTTCCGTTGGGGTTCATTATTCGAGTTCAATTAAATCCTCATCGAGTTTCATTATTTTATCAAAATCGGATTTATTTCAAACGCGAAATTATTGTATTTAATTTGAGAATGAAAATTGAATGTTTTCACAATGTGGTGATGTTTTTATATAAGAATTTATATGAATTGTATTCAGCTCAGAAGATATCATTAGGGTTGAAGCAGCTGCCAGTATAAACAACTTGAGAACTTTTTTTAATGTGTCTCGATAGCTTCCCGGAAAAGGGAAATATAAACCGGTTAACGAAGAACACGATTGAAACAGAAATATCGTCTCTGATCCAAGATATATTTTAAAACATTTTGTCGAAAATGAGATGTTTTCATACATTTTGTCGAAAATATACTCGTATTACATATTTTGTCAAAAAAAGATTTGAGTATACATTTTATCAAAAATGAGATATTTCCATACATTTTGTCGAAAATTAGATACTCGTATCACATATTTTGTCGAAAAAAAGATTTAACTATACATTTTATCAGAAATGAGATATATCCATACGTTTTGTCGAAAATTAGATACGCGTATCACATATTTTGTCGAAAAAAATATTTACCTATTCATTTTATAAAAAATTAGATATTTCCATACATTTTGTCGAAAATATACTCGTATTACTAATTTGTCAAAAAATGATTTAACTATACATTTGATCAAAAATGAGATATTTCCATACATTTTGTCCAAAATATACTCGTATTACTATTTTGTCAAAAAAAAGATTTAACCATACATTTGATCGAAAATGAGATATTTCCATACATTTTGTCGAAAATATACTCGTATTCCTTTTTTTTTTTTTTTTAAATTTAACTATACATTTTATCAAAAATGAGATATTTCCATACGTTTTGTCGAAAATGAGATACTCGTATCACATATTATGTCGAAAAAAAGATTTAACTATACATTTTCTCAAAAATGAGATATTTCCATACATTTTGTCGAAAATTAGATACTCGTATCACATATTTTGTCGAAAAAAATATTTAACTATACATTTTATCAAAAGTGAGATATTTCCATGCATTTTTTCGAAAATTAGATACTCGTATCACATATTTGGTCGAAAAAAATATTTTACTATACATTTTATCGAAAATAAGATATTTCTATACATTTTTGTCGAAAATGAGATACTCGTATTACATATTTTATCAAAAAAAAAATTTAACTATACATTTTATCAAAAATGAGATATTTCCATACATTTTGTCGAAAATGAGATACTCGTATCACATATTTTGTCGAAAAAAAGATTTAACCATACATTTTCTCAAAAATGAGATATTTCCATACATTTTGTCAAAAATGAGATACTCGTATCACATATTTTGTCGAAAAAAAGATTTAACCATACATTTTATCAAAAATGAGATATTTCCATACATTTTGTCGAAAATGAGATACTCGTATCACATATTTTGTCGAAAATGAGATACTCGTATCACATATTTTGTCGAAAATGAGATACTCGTATCACATATTTTGTCGAAAATGAGATACTCGTATCACATATTTTGTCGAAAAAAAAATTTAACCATACATTTTATTAAAAATGAGATATTTCCATACATTTTGTCGAAAATGAGATTTAACTATACATTTTGTCGACACTGGATATTACCATACATTTTGTCGAAAATGAGATTGAACTATACAGTTTGTCGAAAAACAGATATTATCATAAATTTTGTTGCAAATGAGATATTACGAGTACCATATGTGTTGTCGAAAATTATATATTACAATCACACATTAGGTATTATATTTAGCTTATTATATTATTACATTACATTATTATTATATTATATTATTATATTACATTATTTTTATATTACCTTATTATATTATTATACTACACACATTATCATTTTTCAGATCAATGTATCGACTTTATCTATCTCGCCTGAACGAAAATCTGTCAAATCACTTTATTTTCCCTTTTGTGAAAAATGCGAGCTAGATTAAAAGGTTAAATTTAACGATCCCAATAAACTTTAAAAAAAAGTTAATTTGCTAAACTAATTATTCGACAGTTAGATATATTAGTAACTTACTACTATTCCTATATTTATTTTAATAATTTTCTACCGATTTTATAACAGGTAACACTCTAATACAAAGTCAAAACATAGCATCCTTACAAATAATAAAACACTAATTAATCTTTAATATATCTTATTCATCTTAAGATAAAAAAAAGTTGCAGCACTGTGGATACAATAATGTAAAAAAAATATTTGAATTAAACCAAACAATCAAACATACAGATTAATGTGGTCCATGGAATCCAAAAATTAAAAAGAAATGTGTTTTTAATCATTTTTATGGCAGTCATTGAAACTTACAAAATAATTTTAAAAAGTTCTCCCGTAACATCGTTCAATCTGAAAAAAGTTCTCCTGTAACATCGCTCAATCTGAAAAAAGTTCTCCTGTAACATCGCTCAATCTGAAAAAAGTTCTCCTGTAACATCGCTCAATCTGAAAAAAGTTCGCCTGTAACATCGCTCAATCTGAAAAAAGTTCTCCTGTAACATCGCTCAATCTGAAAAAAGTTCTCCTGTAACATCGCTCAATCTGAAAAAAGTTCTCCTGTAACATCGCTCAATCTGAAAAAGAACTACTATAAATATCAAAGGCAGCACTATGTAGGTGCTAATAGTGTGGTAAATAGTTAATTTGTTATTATAAATTGTCATTCAGGCTATAAACACACCCTTTAAAACATAATTATACTTGATTTTTCAAGAAGCGCTTATAAGCTCTATTTTATAAATTTGAAAACAAAGTGGTCTTGAGTTAATATTTCGCTATTTAAGTCATATATACTCGTACTATCACTTTCCGACCCACCCCGCAAAGTCGTGGGGGTGCATTTCAAAAACTTTTCTACTCCAACGTATATACGATGGGGGTGCATTTAAAAAACTATTCTACTCCAACCTATATACGATGGGAGTGCATTTAAAAAACTATTCTACTCCAACGTATATACGACGGGAGTGCATTTAAAAAATGATTCTTCTCCAACGTAACATACGAGTATATACTATACGATGGTAATGCATTTAAACTGTTCTACTCCAACGTATATTCGATGGAGGTGCATTTAAAAAACTATTCTACTCCAACGTGTATACTATGGAGGGATTTTAAAAAAACTATTCTACTACAACGTATATACGATAAGAGTGCATTTAAAAAACTATTCTACTCCAACGTATATACGATGGAGGTGCATTTAAAAAACTATTCTACTCCAACGTTTATAAGGTGGGAGTGCATTTAAAAAACTATTACATATAATATAACTGACCCCATTCCGATACTTGGCGAAATTCTGATTATACTTCCTTATTTCAAATTTCATTCAAGTCATTTGTTTCTTAGAAACTTACAAGTGTCTAAGACGTCGTCTTTTACTATCTATACTGTTTGAGTTGCATCATTATTGATATGCTTCAAAAGCCAATTAAAAATATTTCAACCCCTTTCACTGATATATTGTATATTTTCCTGGGTTTCGATACCCTTTTTTTCATACCTCTCTTTTCTTGTCTTGGTCCCTTTTTTTCATTTTATTATTTTGATATAACACTGTTTTTTTTCTAGTCTATATCAATAATGTAAATAATCCACCATTCATCCAAAACTTTGTAAAACATTTTGACGGGTTGTTAGAAAAAAATATACAATGGACCCGCCATAGTGTATGCTGTACAGTGAAGTATTAAAAAGATAACCTTTTCAAGTATTAAAGTTTTAGCCAAATGTAATGAATAACTGAAAATAATACAGAGTGGTAAAACTATTTTATACATTTTCACTTTGAGATCAAATGTGGTATAAAATAATATTAAAAATAAATATATACAGTAATTGAAAACAGTTTTAAAAATTAACCCATTTTTTATTTATATTACATTTTTATATTTTTTTATAAATTAATTGAAAGGTTTATAAAGAAAAGTTCTAAAATAATACATATATTCTATGAATTCACATTTTTTGTAAACTTGTTTACCAAGGAAATTTCCGCAAACCTTGTAAATGACGAACTTCAAGTAATATGGACATTTTTTTACAGTTCGAGCTGTCACAAGCCGTTAAACTTTCACGTATTTTCACACATTTTCAATTTTTTTAACACATTTTTTTCAAAGAAAACACTTATACTTAAATAGTATGTCAATGTATTTGTATTATTCTTAAACAAATTTTAACTTTCTACTCAATTTATCAACTTTTAAATATATTTCAAGTATTTTCAAGTTCATTTTTAAAAACAAAATTATTAAGTATTTTTCGTTCCATATTTTGGTTTATTAAGTTTTTTAATTTATGTACCCTGTTTTATGAAACTACTGTACATTGGATAAATAGTATTTTTATTTTGTTTAAAGTTGGTGATAGTACTACCCTTGTTTACTTAAGTTTATATTTTATATTTATTTGTTGAAATCGTATAACTGTTATAGAATTATACAGTTGCCAAAAATATTTCCGCTTTAATGTCAAAAAATTCTAGACCTGTTTCGCTCTATTCAGACATTTTCATGCTGTGAAATCACTATCGAAAAGCTCGAAAGTTCTTTGTTAGAGCAATACAGGTATGTCTCTTACTCGAAGTTTACCGAGTAGGAATTTTCACCTCTTCAGTGGAAATTCGTTAGTGATAAATATACAATGTTTATATTTTTATTGAAAATACGTTAAAACATTGATTAGACATTTGTAACTACTTATTTTATAAATGTATCATTATATTATATTAAAAGCAACTGATTTATGGTTTATTTAAACGTATAGGTTAAGAACTGTCACAAAACAACGTAATCTAAGGTAACTTATCAATATGCACATATGAATGCAATTTTCACACTTGCTCAAAATGATAACAGCAATACTTCAAACCATCACCGTCTGTTGGCAATGCAGAACTGACCGTCGACACAGGCTGGTCTTTTCCTTATATAACCTGATCCGAATCACTTCAGCATGAAGACCAGCAGACCTCGAAGACGACTCAAGCCTGAAAGCCAAATTTTGTGGCCCGCTAAGCCGTGAGGAAAAGTTCGCGGTCCAGGGAATGTGCCCAACGGGCTGTACATAGAGAGAGAGAAGGAGCACTGCCGGGAAGGGAGAGGAATGGAGAGGAGCGGAGGCTACAGTGGCAATTCAGCCATATCAAATGAAATTTTTGCTGTGTCGATTGTTCAATGATTAGGAGCAACTATCGGGAAATGTGTACAAAATTTATGAAAAACTGACGATTTTCACAGAATATCTTGTAAAAATAATTTACCTAACCAAAAACAGAACATGAGAACTGTAGATAAAACAACCTCCGTGGCCTAGTTGGTAAGACCCTGGATTTACGAGTTCAAATCCCATTAGTACCCAATTTTATTAAAAAAAGGGTTCCAGTGTGAGTTTAACTTAAAGCCTCATTAATATATTTTTGGTAGGTTCGAAGAAATTGTTATTTTGGCAATAAGTTGTTAAGTACCACACTTTACACCCTGGCGGACCAAAAACTCCACAACAGTAGAATTAAAATAAACTCTACGCCTTTTGCTTTATCTACATTCATACTTATTTTAATGCAGCCCTTCGATCTTTCTGACGTTTCACTCTTCCAATTATGTTGTGTAATTTGCCGAGTTTATTGTCACGTGCAATATTTTTCTGAAAAATATTTGAAAAGTGAACATACATACTCAACATCGTTCAATTTCTTTGTAAATGTATGCAGAGAGAAACCGTAATGGAAAACTTTTCTAAAAAATCTGGATATCAGTGAGAATCGAACCCGCAACCACTGGGTTGGAGGAAAGGGATCTAATCAACTAGGCCACGGAGGTCGTCATTCCTACTTTCAGTAACGAATATTATAGATATCATACAAACATGCCGTTATACCATTTCGTTGTCGAGTTAGGCAATGAGAACAGCCTTATACATTATCATCATGACATACATGTGTATCCTTCCTCACCTCCACATTCATACATATTTTCATACAGTTCCTTCTATTTCTCTTACTTCGTACTTTTTCTTCTTTCAAAGTTTTATTTACTTTGACCAACCACATTTACCAACTACCACAAGCCCCACGCATAATTTCTTTATAATTTTTTTTAATCAGTATTTCGTCAATAATCCATTCTTGATAATTACAATCTTTATTCTGCCGTACATCGATTCAACAAATATTCTTCTCAGTGTACACTTTTCACTCTCATGCATCAATAACGGCCCATGTGGCCTAGTTAGTAAGTCACCTGTCTTCCAGCACGAGTTTCGGGTTCGATTTCAAATACCTTTGTAAAATCTTTCTGGTTGGTTGGAAGATATTGGTACAAAGCAATAAACCCACCAAGTTATACTAATACTCAGTTGTGAACCATAATTTAAGAGATCTGAATACTTGTTTGATTTGAATATACGTGTAAGTTTTAATGCTGCATTGATTTTTTTTCCTAACATTTTCCATCGTCAGAAAATATACATTGTAGACATCGATTCATTAAAATCTTCTCCGAATCAAATATGATTAAAAACACATAGGAAAAATAGTTATAAAACCACTTTACGTTTAGTTAGATTTAATATTAGCTGTCATAAAAAAACCGAGAGCAATAATTTTTCATCAGCTAATTTTCCATCAAATTTGACAAACACATCTTATTAAAGGGAAATGGCGGATTGTTTATTGATTAGGAAAAATGAACGTCAAAGGACACAAAGACTTTTCCACAACTCGTTAGTGCTGCATCTTTGGATATTAGCAAACATTAAAGTCATTCCACTTGTTTAGTCCCGTTAAAGGTCGGTTTCGCTCCTGTAGTACATCGTCAGACGGGGAATGGGGGACGCCTGGTCGTCTCAAGATAAGAACAAAATCCCATATAGCCTAAGCGCTTAACCAAAGCGTGAAGCGTTAATAATTTGACGTTTGAACTCCCATACATCTCTTATATGATTCTGTGCTCCTGGTATGAATGTAAATAGGGGAGGATATGTTGTCTCGTAGATTTTTCAGATTTTCAGGGGAAATTTCTGAAAACATCCCCTTTGAAATTCAGTATTGTGAATGTACGCTGAATATAAAAAAACAGGGAATCTTTTTGGATTATTAGAAAATAAAATTTGACATATTTAGTGTAAATAATGTCTGATATACGTAAACATATAATTTAAGATTTTATATTGTACTTTTTGGTCTTTAATATATGTTTATAATATTGAATATTGTATTTATTACAACTTCATTGAATACAGTTGAATCTGGCGAGTTTATTACTGTTTGATAATATTTTATGAAGATTGAAAAGTAGACTGGAATTATATTGCAAAAAACTGAGTACTGACGGGTATCAAATCCGCAACTAGAAAGTCGGAAGACATGCGTCTTACCAACACGGTGATGGAGGTAATCAATCGACCTCCGGGAATATTGAGATAATTTCAAAGATTCAAGCATACTTCTCTTTTAAATAAACAAAATACGAAGATAAGGGATAAAATATATAAAGGCAAATAACTTTAAATCGCATCTAATATATAACCACTCATAATGCCATGTCCCTTTTGCAGTAAATGGAGATGACAAATCTCCACGCGTTTGTATCTGTGTACACATCTGTCTCCTCGTCCCTCACTTAGGGTATCTGTCTTGTGGTGGACTTTCTATGGGGTAGGCATGAATAACAATACGGCAAATCCAAATCTCATATTTTCTTTGAATGTGATCTCGCCAATAACGTGTTTTATGCCTTCCACGTCTTACGATGTCTTCGGTTTCACGCATTCTTCTTGTTTCTTTATTTTTCATTCCGTCTCTGAATGTTTCACCAGTTAAATCATCAATTAATTTTTAAATTATTGTTTATATTTAAGGCGTTAACTTTGAGAAGGTTTAAAGACATTGTAATTTGTTTTATCAAATACTCTTTATTCCACTTTTTGTAACGGTGTAACCCTACCGGTTTCAAGGTTTTCTTCACCTCATCTTCAGGGGAGCACAAACAAGACTGAATTATGTTCGAACTGATACCGTTGGGAACATTCGGGTTGGGGACTGAGGGCTGAGGGAGGCATGGGACGACCTCAGCGACCAGCGGAGAGATTCTTGGTATATGTGTGTTTGCCAGATGTTCGCCTCGATGTACTGACTTAGAAATTTCTAGGGCCTCTAATCTGTCAAATTTATTTCAGTTACTACTGATATGTAAGAATTTAGCATCATCGATAGAAAAAGTATGGTTTTCACGGTGATAATGATTAGCCATTTCAGTAGCCAATCATTTTTAAATATTACGATTTCATTTATTTAAAAAAAATTATCGTTTATAAACAAAATTACTTCAAAGTAACGAATGGCCAGAAGGTTAAAGGATATTGGTCATAAAATAAGAATCGCTTCATATTTTTTTGTCCCAACTTTATAATGAGAGGATTCTTCAATTATCGGATTTTGAAAATTTTCTGAAGGGCTCACTTAATATTTCAGAGAAATATCCTGAAAATCGTAATAACTGAAAACAAAATATGAAGGTTGTGAAATATCTGAGAGCAGCATTTCTTAAATGAATATTCCAAAATCTTTAATTAGTTTTGCATATTTAACGTTATAACCTCGGCGCAAAGACATCTTGGAATTTTGTGGTTTAACTTATTAAATCCGTTTTTAAAAAGCAAAAAATATAAGTATAAAATTATTGAGAAAGACATTTATTTCTATTAAATCAGTACACACTTGTCGTTTATTTTAAATACACTTAATTAAACTAATTTTTTTTAAATGCGCTTTGCATGAAATATCTGGCATTACAATATTTAATATACCCAAAATGAGATTAAGACACCTTAAATCCCTTAACAAGGCCGAATAGGGGTATAGGGAGAATTTGTAGCCTCTGCATAAACCAAACTGAGAATTTAAGTGGTAGTTGTAGTTATTTAAATTACTTTTCAGTATTTATTCACCTTAAGAAAAACTTTAAAATAGCTCAGACACATTTTTACAAAACTTCTTGAGTAGAATACTACTTTATAGTCACAAAAGTAGGGCTGTTACATTTTTCATTATACTTCTTGAGTAGTATGCTACTTTAAAGGGACAGAAGTAGCAGTGTGTCATTTTTATATAACTTCTTGAGTAGCATGCTACTTTAGAGTGGCAAAAATAGCAGTGTTACATTTTAACTTTTTTACTTATCTACTCGTACTTGTATGTGACAAAAAAAGCAATGTTTCGTATTTTTATGTAACTTATCGAGTAGCATGCTATATTGGAGTAACAAAAGTACTACTGTTACATTTTTTATTTGACTTTTTGAGTAGCATGCTACTTTATAGTGATAAAACTATCAATGTTACAGCTACTTTTAACAACATTTTTAAAACTTAAATTTATTTCGATTCATAGTTCGGCATTATTATTGAAATAGAGAAAGTCAAACTGAAAGTTTGACGACATCACAGTATTATTTTTTAACATAATTTTTTTAACATTGACAACACAGTATTATTGAACACTTCAATCTTATATAAAGGTGAGCTCCATAACCTAATTTGTATGACATCTGACCCAAAGATTGCGTGTTGAATTGCTGTTGAGACTCATTTTTTTAGGTTGGTTGGTCTAGTTTTCACATTCCTTTTTTAATATATTTCTGGTTGGTAAGAAAATATTGCCATATGGTAATTAACATGTCATGATCGACTGATCTGGAGGAGTACCAGTAACATGCCGGTGTGCTCCAATCGTCTTACTTCAGATTTACCATCGGATCCAGTACAACGATGTGACCTATGAGTTTGCTGGTGTGCAACGGCTTACTCACTTAAAAAAATCCACAGTTTGGCTAGGAGATCCTCGACTACCAGGTCCACCAACGATGGCATTCACTCAGTGATTGATGCACCTCACTTACTCGCAAGTATTTCATTTCGTATTCTCACTAGATCCACAAGACAGCTCAATCCCTTTTATACCGAAAATTGCTTTACTAATTATAAAATCAACTCTATAATTCGTATGCAAAGACTTGGAAACGAGTTTTGCAACAATTTAGATATTTTTAATATTAGTATATATAGTATTCGCCAGAAAATCACAACAATATTTTGAAATAGCTACTAACTTTGTGCTCTCTTTTATTAATGTAAATAAAGTAATATAAACAAATCATTAAGGACAATACTTTGCCTCTGGAGTTGAGTAACCCTGCATCAACATGTATGAAGCTTTTAATTCGGCAAAGCAACTTGCATCTCGTTCTACTAATGAGGCCATGTGTTTTCTATATCTCAATATCTATCCATAAAATTCCCACAAAATTCTCAAAGATTATTAAATAATTTTAAAACGATGACTGTAATTTATTATTACTACTGCTTTTTGTATCTTCATGTTAGTTTAAGATAAAGTTTTGTATTATTTGTCAATAATTGTAAGTACGTGTATAACCTGTCACATGTTCATTTGTATATAAAGACACTGTTGTGTCGTTAATTAAATAAATAAATAAAGAGTGAAAAAAAAAATATTTCGTCTCTTTTACAGTATTTACTTATTTTTCATTCCGATTTCAATGGGTTATAAGATATGATGAAAATTTTCATCTGGTTTCATCTTCTTGTCTTAGCATGTCAAATTTATTTTCTCCACTTTAATTAAAGGGGAGAAGAAAATATTGCAAGTGACAAGAACAAATTTACATACGAAACACAGAACGGCAAATAAGTCGTTAGCTGCTAAAGCGAGGCTTGTGTACCTACTCAACAACCGCTGCACAACCCTTCTCAGATTTCTTGGAATTAGATCCTTGAATTTATAATATTTTCCTGAGATTATTTAAATTGGTCATCATCATCATTATCACGGCATATCCCTATTGCGATTGACAGAGAGAACAGATGTCTACTTCATTCTGTCCTAGCACTACTGTACGTGTATGGCCGCGCGGTGACGCATTGGACTTCCATGCGGAAGGTCACTGGTTCAAACCGCCGCCTTTCAAATGACACAGCCATTTTTTCCGCCTAGTATTCGGGGTTTAAAGATCCCTGTGACATCGGTTATAAATATATATTCTTTCAAAAAAGAGAGTAAAAAACATGATTAAGGAATTCGTATGACTCACATCGGTGTGTCATCGGATCCAGTACAGCGATGTGATTGGTGAGTTTGCTGGTGTGCAGCAACTCACTCATTAAAAAAATATATAAAACTTCACGGCACAGCTTTGCAACTCAATTAAATTAAAGTTAATACTCTTATTATAAGAATCATTCTTCGGTCTTTCAAAATATGATTAATTTGGTCGCACTACGTTTTTTCTAGATTTTTCGAAACCTCGGCATATGTGTGGTTTCTATATTATTCAAATAGATTATTTTTGTTCATTATTCATCATTAATTCTTGCTACGTGGCCAAATCATATTAATACTCCTTTCTTCATTTTCTTGCAATCACATTCTTCCCTTTTGTAATTTCGTTGTTAGATTATTACGACAGAATAATGACGTAAGATGATTTGCAATGAATCCTTCACCGGACAGTATCAAAATCTGCTAAAATGTATCCCACAACAGTATACTTTGATGTATGGTAGTGAAACGTGGACAAGGATAAATGATGAAAGGAGCCGAAAAAACGTTGTAAAAGGGCGTGCACAAATAAGAATACTTGGAATGACAATGTATGACAAAATACGGAATGAAGTTATTCAGGATGAATGAGAATATGACCAAGATTTATTTATTTATTATTACACATGACAAGAAATATCTAACTAATTTGGACATACATTATTTTAATCGATCTGGGTTTGTCGCGTTTCATTTGTCGTATCCCCAGTAAACTAGGCTTTTGTCTGTATCTCACTGAGGATATTTAGCATGAAAAAATAAATCGATACTTCTTTCCGATTTTTGATTACACAAAAACAAAACCCCGTTGCACGTTCTCATCAACCTAACAAACAGTGACACCCAATTACAACTGGAAACATCATGCGAAATCAAACTCTTCACACATCATCACTCCAGAAAGACCAAACTTGTTCATCCCATAATAATATAGGTCTTTCGTTGGTTGGTCGGAAGAAATAATCACATTGAAATAACCCCGCAAAGTTGTATTATAAACAACGAAAAAGTAATAGTATACATCCACTTATTGGACTGTTAATGTTGACGGCCGTGGTCTAACGATTAACATTCACGCTAAGCTAGTGGGCGCCCCAGATTCGATTCCTGGCTGATTCACTTCCGAACTGATTAAACACTTTAGACTTTTTTGCATCTGAATATGTTTTTTTTTCTGTAGCTAATAACACATTAGCCAATTATTTTGAGAAGAACAACATACCTTAATGGATAAATTCCATAGAAATATTTACGTTAAGCGTATTTGAGTTAATTTCAAATGAATCGATAACAAAAATAATAGAAAGCATAATCTATGCTTTTGGAATTTTCCTACAAGGACTTTTAGGAATAAAATTCCAAATGATACGCTGAAATCTGTTTCGAAGAATACATGCATCCATCATGAAAAGTAAGTTTTGTCGACGCGTTAAGTTATTCTACTACTCCATAGATGGCAATAGGTGTCTTGAATTCATGAATTCGCAGATATCAACGAATTTTACTAATTCACAATAGTTTTAAACAAGATTTCGGTAATAATTGTTATTTATTAAATATTTTATTGATAAATACACTAAAGTGACAAAAAAGACTAATGATCAATGTACTTTTTTTTCTTCTCAAATACAGAATCATTGCGACAGTAGTTTTAATTTATTGATTCACGTCAGTTTTCACCAGTAAAATGTTTCAATGAAATTTTGAATATGTTGAGTAGAAACACAGCGATAAAAAAAATGCCACATTAAATTTCTATTGTATTCACCGTCGTCGTTACTGGGCCTTGTAGTCGAGGTTACCCTCGCCATTTTAACGTTAATTCAGTTGGAAAGTGAAGCAGCGTCGTGGAGTTTTTTTTTTAAGTTAATGAACCGTTGCACACCAGCAAACTCACCGGCCACACCATTGTTCTGGATCCGATGGCACACCGAAGCGAGATGATCAGAGAACACCGTAATGTTTTTTTTTTCTCTTTTTGCAAGAATACATATGACCTGTTCAAAGATTATAAAACAGGTGGATGGCTAACGCTCAATACTCGTAGATTCCTGTTTACTTCTTGCGTTTTCAGTAAAAATAGTAGGGTGAAAAGATTCTCCTTTAGCAGGTAGAAGTTTGTCGTAAATAAAACACAGTAGACGTTCCAGAAACTGGGAATACATTTAGCTCATTTTTCGTTCCTTGTGTGCAGCCCATCACTCATCGTAAGCCCCTTTATTCGCCCGTGTATGCCTTACACAGCATACTAGATACTTGCTAGATACTCGTACCATATATACCGCACGCTCCCTGCATGCATGGGCTGCTCGATTATTTATTGTGATTATTGCTCGAAGGCCACAGCATAAGGAACATTTCTTTACAATAGGTACATATATCAACTCTACGATATTTACACAGCAATTGCATAAATAAAATCATATATTTTAGGTGACGCATACGTCTGATACATGACCGAAGTCAGATGTAGTAGAGCTTTGATGTATATTTTGATAGAGATTTTGCTGTTGTTGGTCCTGTAGTGAAGAACGGTCTACCTCTGTGTATTCGATATATGGGTGGCGTGTGCAGCATTAGGAAATACTTGAAGACAACCCTTTTTGGGATGTCCTATCAAAATTTATGATGGCATATAAACACTTTACACATAGACTTCACCGAAAGCCGTATGTTATTATCACATATCGTAAGATCTACAAAGCTTTCTTTGTAGTTCGTCTTCCTTGGTTATTTTTCTCGGTTTTCTTACCAAATATGTTTATCACAACATATGCAGACGCGAAAGTACTTAATCTAATGGTCGCAACCACTACTTTTCTATCCTAACTCTCTATTTATTTATAACTAGCTGTATCCGGCCACGCGTTGCTGTGGCTCAGCCTGGTTTTTGAACACAAACTATTTGAAAATTTAATATTTATTATTTAATTATTTATTATTAAATATTTAATATTCTTAATCAAAATGAAAATAAGTTGAAATCTATATTGCGTGTGTTGCCGTCACGTTTAACAGGAGGCGCTCCCATTATTTCGTATGTTTTATACACTTTTTGAAATACAACTGTATAGAAATATATATATATATATATATTATATAT
>CATKWJ010000634.1:0-36663 GCA_949825065.1 Odontocerum albicorne | reverse complement strand
TGGGAGACAGGAGCCTTACCAACAAGGCCACCGAAGTTGTCATATTGGAAGAAAGGGTGATAGAATACCCGTAAAAATACACTATGTCACTGAAGGAAGCTGTAATGTTTTTCCTTCGCTTTTTTAATCAAATCAACTATTATACACATACCACCACGCCATTTCTCTATCGAGGTATACAGAGAGGAAAGAACGGCAAACTTTTGTATTTCGGCGCACATCTTCTGTTCCATACAACAAGTACGATTTCTCTGACTTTCTACATTTTCTTCTTTCAAAATATTATTCACTTGATCCCACTTAACTTCTATTGTTTTTCCTCTACCACAATTTTCACTCACAATAGCGCTTATTTTTTTATGTGTATATTTTATATGCCTTTCTTTATTCAATCGTTCTACATGCCCAAACCATTTCATAGTGATCTTTATCTTAATCAACACGTTCGCCTTAAGATTACCATCATCTCAAACTACTTAATTCAGTATTATGTCACACAATGTAACCCCATGTATTATTCTAAGTGTATGGATTTCCATAGACTTTATTTGGCGCTCTCCAGTTATTTTCCACGTCCAAGTTTCACTCTAATACATCAAAACTGGAACTAAAATACTATCGTGGACTATCAACGATGATATGAATCTTATATTAACTGATAGTTGGTAGACTTATATGGTCAAGGTATCCAAAGTTTCTCTTCTTGATGGCTTTTGGAAGTTGTTTATTATTCAAGTGAAGACCTCTATGTGGATAATTTTTCTTGTCCAACCTGCCTTCGTGTATTCACACCTCGAGGGTTAAAATAAAGTTCCTTGTGATAATGTTTAGAATACTCGCTTAAAACCACCAATTTATTTTATCCAGGCTGTAAGTAAAACAAATTCTAAAATAAATCCACCAGGAATCAAATCCGAGACGTCTGGGCGATATGCAAACATTAAACTCAAGCTATAGTGTCGAGAGATGTCTCTCTTTTCTTTTCAACTTAAAAATTAATCAAATTCAAAGGAAGTTAACTTAGCTTCCAAATTAAGAAAAGTTTATATAACCTATTTACTGTAACGACTTTTTATAAGTAAAAGTTTTGAATTTCTTTGAAACTTTTCCTGTATTAATTATAAAAGAAATTAATAGTTTCTTCTACATTTGTCGTTTTCTGCGTTTCACTTTATTTGATAAACAAAGTTCTGAATTTGTTGAGAGAAATTACTAGTTTGACAGTATAATCCACGTTTTTATAGGTTGATCATATTTTTATAGGTTGATCATATTTTTATAGGTTGATCATATTTTTCTTTTAAAAAAATCTTTGTTTTATATTTGTTTTTTATTAGAATTCATATGTTAACAAAATTCTACTCTATGCAAGACAATCGATTAACATCTGCTGTCTCAGTATGATTCTTGTGATAGTATGATCTGAGATAGATTTACTGTTGCGAAATTCACATATAAACATAAACAATGGAACTAGTCTGAGCTGCAGTCACTCGTGAAAAAGTTTTTCAAAAATATTAGCAATATTTTTCTAAAAACATAAGCTTATCGACACAACTATTTGATTCATTATTTAAATATGACCAATAATTAAAAAAAAAATTATTTAAGTGTTTTAATATAGAATATATGACGGAATGTCGAATAAGGTTATTATGAATGAATTTGAACTTAAATTTGATGTGTTGAGTAAGATGAAGAAGAACGCTCTGAGATGGTTTGGGAACGAATGAATGAAAAAGACTAACGTATAAATTCAGTGTAAATAGAAATGGAAGGCGTGATAAAGTAACACCAAGGAAAGTATGGTTGGATTATGTGAATGACATTTTGAAATAATGTTATTTATTAGGTAAGTGAAATCGTAGGAGCAATATACGAAGGCATTTGAATGTGGAGGAGGTGAAATGTGTGTGTCAATACAGAAAAGTCTGATGTACAGATATCTCTACCTACTCAAGCATAGAAACGGTGTGATGGTGTATATGTATGTTAGCACAATTCTACTCAGAAAACTTTTGTTATAAACCTGTCATTTATATATTTTACTGTAGAGTTTTCGTACTGAATTCTATATTTTATAAAATATATATTAAAAAATAAGTTTCATGAGATTTTTAAGGTTGAAACTGGACTACTATGACTTTCTCGGGTTTTCTCATTTTTTTAATACGTAATGTCTTATTAAACCATAATTGTTTAATACTTTAGGAAAACATGCCTTTTACTCGTAAGCAAATAAATTATGAAGTTTAGTGCAATACAAATCCAGGATATATTGAACAGTGATTATAGTTGATCGATCGGTCAAGTAAATTTCCGTTTGCTAATTAGCATATCTCAAAAAATTTGTTTTAATTAAACTAAGCTTTAAAATCAAAGTAAAAAATCTTAACGGATTGATTTAAATTTCATATCATATTCTATATCATTTAGGAAATCACTGATTTAAAGCAAGAATTTCAATAAAAGAAAACATTATACTCGTATATTCATCAAACACCACACAGATCTCTAATGCGGACAAAGCTTCATACGATGTTTAGTCAATATTCTATAATAAATCTAATCTAAAGCAGTATCGTTTATTCGATCAGCATGTTAAAAAATATTTATATTCTGGCAATCCCTTCCAACCAACCGTTTAATAACTATATACTTAATCACGTACGTTACCTTTTACGTTTCCCTTTGCTTGTACAATAGGATGTGTAAACATATATCCTCGTATATACGTTATAAGAGGCATTAAGTGGAAAAGGGGATTAACCCACAAAATATTTTAAAATGGGATATTGACCTAATTAGAAAATGGTATTAATTAAATATTAAAACAAATAAACGAATTTATATTTGCACGAATAAACTATTTAATTCAAAATAGTATAGTCAACGGAAAGTTTAAAGCCATTTGTTGGTATGGTATCCGCAATCCGCGGGTAGGAAATTAATCCGTTTTGGAGGTCTAATCAAAATTTATGAATGTATGGTACCATATATGAACACTACACACATACGAGTATACTACACTCTACCTAAAATTGAATGTGTTACTATCACATATCGGAAGATCTAAAACTTATATGTGCTTATTTTGTAATATTTTTAATCTGTCAATATTACTGAGTTCGAGTCCCGAATCATAGCGCCGTTTTCGAAAAGGCGAGTCTAAATGGCGCTTTATAAATTGGTCTTTAATTATTATTTAAAAATTTACGACGCTTTAGTTTCCTTAGCAGAGAATAAAATTAGTTTTCAAAAATGAATCTTCTCGAAATTAGAAGAAATATTTCTGATAAAATGTAATGAAATTATGTTTTTTTAGAAAGTACCTCCTCAACCGATGTAGTATATTTTGTGTGTGAATTAAATGTTTAATTTAATGGAAATCAGGATGGAGCAGCATGTGTTAGTAATTATTAATAATGGATGTGAAATTATAAAGTGTTGTTGGTCATGAGTGAATAGTTGTGTAGTTGATGATGAAATTATCAACGTCCTTACCAAACACAATAACTGAGTTCTTTATTAATGAAATATAAGAAAAGCAACGTTAACTTAGTATAAGACTTAATATCAACAGCATTAAAAAAATCAAATTAGAGAACATAAAAGTATGTAAAAAATATTTAATATATAGAAAGCACCTAAAGAAAGAATATTTTCTGTAATTCTAACAAAGTATTTCAAATTAAAAAGGAAAGAAATAAATGAAAATGGAATAAATTGTCTCCCAGTCACGACCAAAGATTGAGGAAATATCGAAGAAGAGCCCTCTTGAACTCGACTATCTACATTCAAAATATCTACCAAACCAGACATGGAGTAACCCAATTATTTCATTCTAACGGTTGATGAGATACGACATGAGACTGTCACTAGAAAATTGATATTAACACATGTAACATAAATTATAAATCGTTCTGTTTGTTTCCATATGAAGTGTGAATGTCGGTTTGAGTTATATATTGTATTATCCTTATGTAAAACGCAGCTTTGTAAGCTTTATATTATGTCGTAATATTTTCCGACCACAAAGATGTCAACAAGGTAGAGGTACATAGTGAAAACCAGACTGGAATTCTTTAAAAAAATGTGGGTATCAACGGGCGTGGAACACGCAATCCCAGGTTGATCGACAGGATTCTTACCAGCTAAACTACTAGGATTCTTATATCTTGAGTATATTAATGATATTGTGAATAACCTTATAAAGTAACATCAAATCGAATGTAATCCTTTTTTGTATGAAGGCCACATACAATAGAAAAAGTGATATAATTATAAAAATTATGGTTTATTTGGCTTACTCCAGTTTTCTACTCAACATATATTATTATACGTGAACGTAAATATACGGGCAGCGAATGAGGATATATGCGTGATCTCATGGAACTCGATTACTCGAAACATTGTGTATTCACAGAGGACCTTCGGGAGGTCTTCCTTTCTCCCCCACCCACGCGGCTCACTGATGAGGGCCGGCTGACTCAGGACATTGGGGTCCTGGGGACAATATGGTCATAAAGCCTCATTTTAGAATGTCTCTGAACTGAGCTGCCTTTTTATTATGTGTTTGTAAAAATATTATAGAGAAAGATATATAGGTCGGAAAGCGTGAAAGGAAAAGGAACTGCGATATATTGGTGAACGATGAAAGATTTAAGCATGTTGATAAATTCTACGATTTGGGTAATATTTTCTCTAATGGCGTGAAATGATAGGAAACAAAGACTATGGGACACTAATAATAATAAAATGACAATTTATATAACGTTGTTTAGAGAGCAGACTCTCCTCAAGGGCACACTAAAACATGTTCTCAAAATAAACAGTATGAAAATCTACTAAGATGATAGTCTACAACAGTATTTAAGTACCAACTTTGATGTATGGGAGTGAAACGTGGACATGAAAATTACTGAAATGAGTAAAACAAATGGTGTAAAATTACGTTTACTGTGGAAAATACACGAAGCAAAAATTGACGATGGAATATACGAGTAGTACAAGGTATTTAAGGATGCATATGAACTTAAAGGCGGTGTATTGAGTAAGATAAAGGATGAATATGAACTTAAAGGTGGTGTATTGAGTAAGATAAAGGATGAATATGAACTTAAAGGTGGTGTATTGAGTAAGATAAAGGATGCATATGAACTTAAAGGTGGTGTATTGAGTAAGATAAAGGATGAATATGAACTTAAAGGTGGTGTATTGAGTAAGATTAAGAAAGGCTAAAAAAAAACAAATATACAGTGCAAATGTGAGTGGAAGGCGTGTTAGATGAAGACAAGGGAAAGTATGGTTGGATTAAGTGAATGCTATTTTGAATGAACGAAACGTAGAAACTCAAGAAAAAAGTAGGTGTTTTATAGAAAGGTGTATGGATGCATGACAGGCGAAGGATGTGTTTTGAGATAGGAAAGTCTGACGATATATCCTAACTGCCTACTCCAATAGGAAATTACGTGATGATATGTTTATTTGTATTGGTCAAGAGTTTGAATTGACAATTAACATACATATTTATGTTAGCATCCATAGATATCGTGTTCGATTTTTTTATTGTCTTAGATTGCCTTTAAAAAGAACTGTTATGTTATTCTAATTATTTCTTATTAAATTATTGGGCTACGTCAAATTTATTCGTTGTAATATTCATTTTTGAACTTATAAGTCATTTTTGAACGGCGTATTTTTTTTACTTTTAATTGTAAGGGTGTTCATATGGGATGACCGGGTGAAGTGAGATTTTTAAAGAATAGTTGCAGCTGGCAATTCAATGAAATATGGGTTACACAATGTGTTCATCGACCGAAGAATTTTTAAGAAAAGTTACGCTAGTTGCTTATAATGGATTCTTAATCTATATATTTAGATATTCACGCGAAACTTGAACATGACAAAAAATGTGAGTATAGAATGTATGAAAAAAAACAATAATTGACAGGATAAGAAGTTATAAAATTACGAAAGAATGTGGATCAAAAGAAGATGCGATGCTAAGATGAAGAATTAAATGGTTTCGCTAAACAGAAAGAATTAATCATGAATGATTTACAAAACTAATCTGCATGGGTATAGAAGATATCAGAAATTTTCAAAAACCTAAAAAAATGAGACATGACCAAATAAATCACATTTTGAAAGGGGAAAAAGTGAAAAGCCAATATAATAGATCAAACATAACAAGATGCATGAAACAAAATGAAAGATGTGTGCCAGAATAGAATGACGTGGAGATATGTTATCTCTGCCTTCCCCAATATGAACATGGTGTATTTGGCGATGATGATGATTTTCGTCTCGATAATGACTGTCATTTATTAGCTGTCTGTACATTCTTCAAGTGACTATGAGGTGCATGGCCGCACGGTAACACACTGGACTTCAGTACGGAAGGTCGCCGGTTCGAACACCGCGCTATGTTTCTCCCCTCAAATAACACAGGCCATTTTGTTCGCCTAGTATTCGGAGATATAAGGATACTTATGACTTCGGTCATATCTATTCTTTCAAAAAAGGAAAAAAAAACATGCTGGTATGCTCCGATCGTCTCAATTTAGGTACGCCATCAAATTCAGTTCAGCGGTGGTGGTCGGTGAGTTTGCAGGTTTGCAACGACTTACTCATTTAAAAGAGGAGAAAAATGAAAAAAAAGAGAAGAAAACTCTACGGTACAACATCGCTTTTCGACTGAATTGATGAAGGAATGGCGAGGGGATCCTATTCTATGAGGCCCAGTAACGACTGCGACGACTATCTTCTTGTGATATTTGTTTAAGGAAATAGTTATATGTACTTCAATTCAATTTGAATTACTAAACCAAATAAATATTCAACAAAGATAATATTAAAAAAATAAATGTAAGGAGATAAGTAAGGAGACAGTGAAACTCAAATTGAGTTGACCTTTCCTCATATTATAATTTATTATTCCACGTATCATGAGATGAAAACATGTGTACGAAAGATGTAAAGGGTCGTTAAAAGGAAACTTTTATATACAATTGGGCAAATATTTGCAAAAAAGATCCCACCAACATTTAAACTGGTTTGAAATATTTGATAAATAAAACGGAACAGCTTGTTAAGATGTATATTGACTGAAAGGTTTTAAGACTATCGACCAAATTGGTAAAACGTCTGCCTCTTAACTCGGGGGTTAAAAGGTCGATTCCCGTTGGTACCCATTTTTCATAAAAAAAATATCAGTCTGGATTTCATTTAAGATCTCATTAATATTTTTCTTGCAGGCTAGAAGAGATTTCTACGTGGCAATAAATCTGATTGAAATTTCATACAATACTAGACTGAATTTAACTAGATTGATATGTTTTCATACATCGGAAAAACAGCTCATTCAATTTATGAAAATGAATATAAATTTTGTTTAGTGTAACGACATCCGTTGCCTAGTTGATAAGACGCATGACTTCAACCAAAGTATTTGGCGTGCGATTCTCAATACTGTGCAAATATATTGGGTAGTATTGCTAACACTTATATTGGCAAACTGCGAGTTCCAAGCCTTTTCCTGTAGCTCTAAACCTGGAGACTCAACAAAAGGGGACCAAGAAAATGTTATCTCCAGGTCACGCTCTTCAATATGTCTTAATCACCAATTCAGATATGGTAAAACGTATAAGCTCCAATTTATATTATATAAATGTAATGATGGCGATATATTATATTTACCCCGAAAATAAAATATTATTTTAAGACAAAAACTGTACATATTTGCGCGTTTAAAATTTATTTGCGATATAAACATACCTATTTTTTTATCGAAATGTACTTCTGAAAACAGGTAATGTGCTCTACATTAAGGTTGATTTAATCCTTGTTAAAGTATATTTGGCTTGGAAGAGATTGATTTTGCAGCATTTTCCATAGTTTATTGCACTTTGTACTTGCTGTTCTGTTATTTTTGTCATTGATTCTATTGTAATTGGAAGTTCTGGTTTACTGAGAATTTCAAATCAATTTTCCAGTTGAAGTCCATTCTTATTTTTAGCAAGTTAATCATTATCTATTATTCTTTTTTTCTTTTTCTTAACCACTTTGAGACGTTCAGTTTTGGTGTTGATCCTTATTTCGGCTATTACTAGGTGATGATTGCTGCCTGTTCAAAAACTGTTGATAACAGTGCAGTCTCTGACAATAAATCTTTTGTTTGACAGGATGTATTCGATTTCACTTGTGTTGCCTGTTGGGCTTTTCCATGTCCATTTTCTAGAGTTTCTTTTTGAAGAATGAATTCATTACACAAAGTGAATTGCTTTGAGCAGACTATATTTATGAAATTTATTTGTTTTTTTAGAAGTGTATTTCACTTTTTTTGTATGCAGTACAATCTGGTGAGCTTACTTCCATTGATAAAATATTCCAGTGAAATCAGGTAATTATTGAAAGGTCTGAAGGGAAAGTCAGACTGGGATCCTTTTTTTTTAATCTAAGTCTCAGCGGGAATCGAAACCTAAGCCTCTGGGCTGGAAGATATGCATCTTAACAACTAGGCCACAAGATGTAGGAATTTTGTTTTTTTATGTATATATATTTTTTTCGATACTAAGGTTCATCGTATGTGATTTGCAGGGAATATTAATCTTCGAAAATCGGATTTAATATAAAAAACAATTTTTTAATCCTAAATATAACTTTCGATTAAAAAAATTCAATTAAAAATAGTAAACTTAAAAATAATAAGTCGTATTTTTTTCTATTTTCAAGGTTTTTCTCACTAGCGGCATAAAAACCAATCACGTTTCGTCACAAAAAATCATTTGGCTTGGAAAATTTTGCGTAGAAAAAGTAAACATAAATATTTGAAAAGTCCTGTAGAAGAACAAAAAAGTGGTGTGAGGAAGGCAGAGGGAGAGAAGAAGACGTGCGTACGATGGAAAATCAATGGATACCGCTGTAAAAAGTTTTTCTCAAATATATAAATTATTCATTTTTCGTTTTGAAACTTTGCCGGAAAAAATATTTATTTATGAAAAGGCGTTACACGTTTATTATGAATTGAGATGTTAATTATGCTTATATCCGTTTCTTTTACAAATGCTTAATAGTTTTTTGATTGGGTCAAGTTCGTCCAAAGGTTTTTTTACGGTGCTTTACGTTAAACGTCGGATGACATGATGCAAAAAAACTCGTAATATTCTCATTCAATCGTGATAATTCCATCAAATTCTATTAATTACATAAAAAAATGCAAAAGAATCACAAGACTGATATTAAAGTATGTAATTATTAATTTATTGATAAAATAAATAACATTTCATAGTATCAATTATAGTTCAAAAGAAAACTTATTATATTTAAAAAAAACGAATTATTCAGGAGATAAACACTATCTGTCCAATGCGAAAGGTGACTGACGGAAAAGAAATACAATACATTTTTTTATTATTAGTTAACATTACCTTTTATCCAAAATACACTCCTTGTGAGTCAATACAATACTGGAAGCGGATGTAAAATTGTCCTCCTGTAACTCATTCTTTGGAATCGCCTCCAAAATCGCGGTCGAAGCCTTCTGGATATCTGAAATTGTGTCGAAACGCTTTCCTTTCATCGCCAATTTTAGTTTCAGAAATAGCCAGAAGTCACATGTAGCCCAATCAGACGAATGTTCGATACTTTTTTTGGTAAAGAAATAGCGTACAATAATTCTTTTGTGCATCGGTGCATTTTCAAGTACCTAAGACCATGCCTCATGTTCCCGGTATTCGGGTTGAACTCGAAGAATCCTGACCCATAAACGATTCAAAACATCCAAGTACATATTGGTGTTCCCCACTTGACCACCTGCGTGATTTTTTTTAGGATAAATCCTTTGGAATCAAAGAAAACTGCGAGTAGAATCTTGATTCGTATCTTCTGCAAGCGCACTTTTTTCATTTTGGGAGATTTTGAACCCTTCCGTTCTGAGCTCCGTGGTTTGTAAGTGGATCATACTGAAAGCACTACGTTTTCCATCACCTGTTACAATGCTTGAAGTATGGATTCATGTCTGCCGCTCTTTTCATGTATCTGCAGTGCTAAAATAAGATGGACAGTGGATTTAGAAATTCCAGTGAGCTCCTCGATGGGTTAAGTAGACGCATAATGATCATTTTAAAGAATTTTAGCCATTTTTTTTACATTTTCTTCAATTCAAACTTTCAATGATGGTCCAGGCCATGGATCATCTTCAATGTTCTCTCTACCATCACGAAATCTTGCATACGACTTAAAAACCTTCTTTCGACTCATTGTTTCATTACCATAAACAGTTTGAATCATTTCGAAAGTTTCTATGGCATTTTTACCCAATTTAAAACAAAATTTAATGTTGGCACGTTGTTCTATTGTTTATTTTCCGGCCAAAACTCAGAAGGTACTATCAATTGTTTTACCCAGTGCTTACGAAGCAGTTCTCTAGATCCAAAATGTTTTTAAGTATTTGACATTATTATGTGTTTGTGCTAGACGATTAGATTTTCAATTTAAACGATGTTGATTTTAAATTATGTATTGTAATAAAAAAAACAAATTAATGAAAATAATTTAAAGACTCTCAATAGGGTTTTACCTTTATGTGTTCATTTTAATAGGTGATAAGTGATATATGACCATAACGTACCAGAAATTTCCCCCACACTATAGAAGTTCACTTCTATTCCCTACATTTTCAGGAAATATCCTGTATTCGTGGGATCTACAAAATATTTAAATATAGTTTGAATATAAAGAACCGGCATTTCGCAAATATTTGGATGATATAGTTCTACTCTACACGAAGTCTAGACTCAATATAAAAATTTTGCGTTCATAGCAGTGTAAAATAGACATCCCCTCGTAAACAGTCTTCATTATTGTGAAAAAAAAAGATTAAAGATGCTGAACTCTTACCTACTGCTGAAAGATTTTAGAAAGGCTGAAATCCAGTTGAACTTATTTAGACAAACTTTGATAAATCAAAAAAATTTAAAAATCAAATCGTTTGATAAGAAACTTCGTAAACATATCGTTTCCACAAAAAACATATTACTAAATCTGGAATAATTCATACATGGTATTCTTCATAACATTCTAATTGGTGATTTTGAAATATTAAAGAACATAGACTGAAGACAATTGTATTCCGCCCAATTTATCGAGCCTTCGGACTTAGAACCACTCGAGTAAGCACGTTGCTTACCGTCGTTCAACAAATGTTTGAGCAGTACTAACTCGCACGTGAACGGACACAACACTAGCACACGTCTAGGGCTGTGAAATTTTATACCGGACTGGAATACTTTTAATTAAAACAATCGCTTACCTACGAAAATCAAACCGTTAAAATACGATGTTATAAAATAACATTATTTTTTATGAAATCTAAGCCAACAATTCGACATTATGTGGAGTATCATTAACAAAACAAAATATTCTACAGTGGTGTAGTGAAAAGCGCAGATTCCTAAGGAGAAGAAAGTAAGCGTTAGATTCATTCTACTTAAATATAATTTAATTTCAACCTCTTTTCAAATCAATGAATTTTGTGAAACATGTTCCTCATTATTACAAAAAAAGATCTCAAAATATGAGATACGATCAAATTTAAAATAAGAACTTTTACTTACCTTAAACATGCAAAAAAAAAGATAATAATATGTATAAATATAAAAACTTCAAATTTTTTACTTAAATATTGAGCAAGTTGTTCTTCAATTTGTATCTCAGATAACAAAATTATAAAGCCTTCTGTTGAATGTTTTTATTATGTTTGAATCCAAAAGGTTAAAAGTGGTTTCAAAAGATTTATTTAAAAAATATTTCTTCAATAATTTAAGTATACACTTTGATATTGTCTACTAAACAAAAAACTTTCCTTTTAAAAATCTCTCACATCTATTTATAGGCATACTTGATGTGAAAAATCCATTACTCGCCGTAAAGTAGCGTCTACGTAACAATCAACAATGCGGTAACTTTTAAACTACACGTTTTTTTATATTTTTCAACTTGGTGTTTTGCAAGAAAATATGTTTTACAATATGAATTCAATCAACAAATATTTCATGCTTTCGAAACAAAGTAACATAGTATATTATTTATAGTTAAATCATTAACTTTGTGGAGGTTTAAAGGCATTGTTATTTGTTTCATCAAACAATGTTTACAAACAGTGGAATAAACAGTGTTTGATAAAACAAATTACAAAATAACATAGAATCAACTCTATCCTAGTGTTGAAATGCCGAAAACATTGAAAACTTCGATTCACAAACACAATTACAATTTTTGAGAGGTGCTATAATGAATCAGAGATCACTAAACGAAGCCAGAGGAAATAATTGATTGATTGAAAAAAAATGCTCACACTGAAATATTACCCTCAGGGACATTTTATTCTTTGAATAGTCCAAACTTTTTATTTTTCTTCTATTAAGAAGTGTAATAACACGTGTTTTACTTTCAGAAAATAAATCTTTATTCATGTGTATATTATTGTTTATAGTTAAGGCATTAACATTGTGGAGGTTCAAAGACATTGTAATTTGTTTTATCGACCACTGTTTATTCCACTTCTTGTTTATTTTAATTAAATATAACAAGGTTAAAATAAAATAGCGGATTGATTACTTAAAAGTAATTTCTTCCAATATTTGGTTTGAAAATCATTATCGGTATCCATGATCATGTTTTAAATATTAAATTATTGCATAATAATTCAAATTAACTGAATACGTTTAGAAAATCATATTTGACAAGAAATCTTTAAAAAACGAACTAAAGAGGAATCTTTGTAGATTTACCGATACGTTAAAGTAACATATCCAGCTTTAAGTGAAGTATAGTGTAGCAAGTGTGTAGTATTCATATATATGTAGAATCATAAATCTGATCTCTTTCTTTTCAGAAGTATGCAAATACCTAAAAAAATATCAAACATTCGAGTCAAAAATGAATATAATATGTCCATTTTTCCTTTTTGTGAGTTAAACTGATGTGTTCATTTTCACAGGATAAATAATTTCACCAAAATTCTCCTCTCTTGTAGTTAAGACATAACATTATCAAATTTTCAAGGGCTCGAGAAGGCGCGCGTGACATAGGTAAACTAGTATAAAAATCACTGGGTAAAATCGAGCTCCCGGGTCGGAGGAGAGAGCTTTAGGTAAATACCCTTCGTAATACTTCCTCCACGGATACGCAGCTGATATCGGATCCATATAATATGTAAAGAGACCCCATTAAGCCTCTCGCTAAGATACAGAACTAAAAGCCTCCACACAGGGTCGCAACTCAGTTAAGTACAGTGTTTTGAAGGCTGCTAAATCAAGGTACATGGAAGCCGAAAATAAAATTGTATGTTATAACATATTTTGTATTCAAACTTAAATTAGAAATGATCAAGTTATGTGTATTGTTAAAGGGTTATATATTTTCATATGTATAGGAATATGAGAATTAAGGTTTACTATTATTGTTGAATCATACTCGTTCAAACTATAGTGGAGATCGAAATATGTGCATAGAAATTTCTAAGAGCAGTAGTATGGTTGAACGTTAGAAATAGACACAAAATTCACATAATGTATCTATTGTATAATATCCTGAACTGTCCCGCCACCTCATCTTATATAGCTGAAAATTTTCAGCATCTTTCCGATCATGGACTAGCGCTACGCTCAAACAGACATTGTTTATTGGCCTTTCCAGTTCACCGCTCTTCCTTTTTCACATAGTCATTTTTTGACTATGCAGTGAGGCTCTGGAATCAGTTACAAACCAATATAAGACTCGCTCCGTCCTTGGCGTGCTTTAAGAAGCGACTGAAAAAACTCGTCATTTCTAGTCGGTAATACACGTATAACGTGTTTTATTCCTGATTTTTCCTTTCTTCTCCACCATCCATTCATGTTCCTTTAATTGATGATACCTCACTTTATATGAAAAGGAATGTTTGGGTGATTGTGCGTTTTTTCTGGGGTTTGTGGGCATATACTCACGTATGTCTTCATGGATTTCGTGGCGATGGATAGTCATTTGAATGTTTTTTTTGCAACCATGTAACTAACTTCATGTACTTTTGTCTGGTTCCAAGGATGAGATTGCCGCCTGGCAATAAGCCCGCTAGATTGTATTTGCAATTAAAGTGTTAAAAAATAATTAAAAATAGTATGCAAAAAAACTCAAAAAATCCAAAACTCTCTAAAATGTTTAAACTGCAAATGTACAACATCATACAGACTTCTCACTCTTTTTTCTTAAATAATTTGATGCATTTAGTCTTGCCACGTTTCTTTTAGTCTTCTAAAACTTCTCGTACCTTATATACTACTAAGGATAGATTATTTTTATAAATATTTCATCATTCGTTCTCCTTATGTGCCAGAACCATTATAAAGCTAATTCTTAATCTTAAGCATTTTCTTTCATATCGTATTCTTACTTAATGTTTTCATACATTATTTTTCCACGCATACTCTCATTTCTACGACCAACGAATAATTTAAAATGTTTGAGATTCAAAGTTAGACTGTTTGATCGGTACATTGAATATTGGTAATACTGGTATGTACAGAATTGAGTCGTATGACTCCTGACTCTTACGTTTTATGTAATTGGTTGTTTAATGATTGTATGCCTTACAGAATTGTAAGGGTAAGACTATAACTTATTTACATTTGATATTTGAGCGGATACATCGTTGAGAAGGATCATTTAGAGACGTTTGTGAGTGTACTGGGATTTAAGTAGGATGAAACGAGAGTTGGGTAGGGTGGATATTTATCTTAAAATTGTCAGACAATACACTTTGTTATCGTGTTAATTCCTGCATCGCTGTTGATCAGTTTTTTTACTGACACTACACGCGCCTAGTATAAATCTCAAAGCTTTCTTCTTCTGCAATGTTTACATCCATTTTATCTATGATTTTTCCGTACTTCCCCAAATATGTCATAATGAAAAATACTGATGAAAAATCGTTTTATGTATCAACAATTTTTCAATCTTAAGAAACTGGAGATTCAACGTTGTAGAATGACAACATTACGGAGTCAAAAATCTGCAAAAGCTGCATGCCTTTGCAAGATTGCTCAAACTTCATATTGGAAATTTAAAAAGAAGTTAGGAAACATTTTTTTTATTGTCATACAACCAGTTTCGAAATATAATAAATTGAAGGTTATTTTAACTTCAAAAGCGTGTATTTATCAAACAAAACTCGTAGAAACCCATAAAATGCAAAAAATAATTTTAAAAGTTTATTCAGTACTATTATACAATTATTTGCCCGTTCATTCGTTGAACCTTATCTTATGGGCGAGAAGTAACTGGAAAAATATTAAATAAATATTTTGATTTATTTTCGTGTCTCAAAAACATTAATTTTATACTTGAAAAGAGCGGCGGCGAAAGATATACTAAAAGATTTAAATATATTTCCTCTCCTTTCTCTACGTGCACAAATATTATTTGTAGCATAAAAGATCTATAAAAAACATCATTTGTCACATGTCTTATCTATCAATAACGTCTACGACCTAGTTCATAAAATGTTTATCTTTTATCCGAAGGCAATGGTTTGATACCCGATGGTACCCAAAACGAAAACAAAGAAAAATAAGTGCCCCAGTCTAATTAAAGAGTTCATCTGGTAAGAAGGAAGACTTAAACGCGCTAAAAGTGTAGGAGTGTTGTTGCCTGTCTAAGCGCGATATAATTTTCTGACATGAATTATGGTGAACTGTGAGTTACGTGCCTATACTAGTGGAGTTTTTTAACCCAAAAGCTTAATTCCTGTGACCGACGATATTTTTTCCTGCCGGGCTCTCTCTTCAACATATTTGTATCATTAATTCGGATATGTTGAGAGGAATAAATGAAAAAAATAATAATAATCTAATATTGCTTAAAAAATTACATCACACATTAGAATCAGTTCAATTTAGAGCTGTTAAAAATTTGTTTTAAAGAAACGATTCCTAGATTTGAAAACCAGTTACTTGAACTACAGAAATCAAGGCAGCCAAAACTCATCCAGGGTCTTGACTTTCTGTTGCCTATCTCTTTTAGCAGCTCTTTATCCAATTAGTTACACACAGTGTGTGACAGTCCTCTGTCACAGCATCCAACCATCTCATCTTTGGTATTCCCATTCTCCTACGCCCATCGGATCACTGATCAATTCCTACATGTAGTATTAGTGCTCAAGCCAGCAAAGTCTACCAATTTTTATAACTTTAAATCCGCTAGCTTCGTCAATCAAGGTGTAGAACTTGCTATTTGTTATATGAGTACCTCTGTCTCCACGCGCTGTTGAGAATTTATCTGTCTAAGGTATCGACAACTATTTCGCCCTACTTTGTGAGTCTCTGATACGAAAATAAGCACAGGTCTTAGCAATATCTCTTGAAATTGGCTTTTTAAGGTCCTGGAGAGTAAACGAAAAATAAGAGTAACTTATGTAAAGGAATAAGGCCAAAATATTCACTTATTCGTTTCATATAAAACTTGAATACAAATCAACCTTACCATTTTTCAATTCATCCGATATTCTTAGAACTCTTCTTACGCATTTTTTTTCAGGAAAATATGCTTCAGTATTGATATGCAAAAATTTCATAGAACATACAATTGTATTGTGCAGAAATGTCCAATATAAAACCAGCCGCGCAGATACGTCCCGATCCGTGGATTATTTGTTTTCTCGGAGGCAGCATTTTGTACGGAGGCGACATTAACCCTTACAGAGAGCCTGTCCTTACCACGGTGTAAGTGATTATGTAACGCTGGGGTGGTGTTCAACAACCTTTGTTTATTTTGGTATTATCGAATTATCGACATTTTAACGTTTGCGTGTGTGAAAGTGATTACATACGTTGAAAAACTTTTTTCATTAAAAAAATAACTTTCGCAGACAGGCATGCAACTTATTGAAATAAAAAAATCTAGAATTATAATTATACTTGCGCGAGAGAAATGTGACTGGTCAAGTGGAATGGTCAAGAACTTGGATCAGAGTTTGAAAGAATGTCAAATAAATAGTTGAACATTATGCATGACGAGATGTATGAATGTGGAGGAGGTGAAAACCGTGTGTTTGGATAGAAATTTTATGAGATTTGTTTTATTTGCCTGCCATATGAGAATTATACATATAATGATGTTATAAGTAGAATCAATTTTTTTCTTGACGAATGGTTTTGATATGCGCAGTAAATGGGAGGAATTAAGAAATATTTCACATATATTGTATGTGAGCCCTGTGTACTGATATTTATTATTAAAATAATTATTATTTATATAAAGTGTGTACTATACGAGAACTGAGTATTATTAATATCGAAGTAAAATATGTTACAAGGGACATAATAAAGATAAAGGGAGAATTTATAGGCGGTCATTAAGCACCTCTATAATGGATTAGAATATGCCCCATTTATTTGTGGCATTTCCTGATAACGTTGTTATAAGAAAACTCATAATTTAGATATCGAAAGAAACTTTCAAATAAATCTGTTTTTAATTGCCAAAATATTTTTCCCCTTTATGAATTTTTATTTTAATAATACCGAACCATAAAAAATGCAAATAATAACTAAAATTGCGATTAATTTTATAGATAGCATATTTGGTGTGCATTAAGAGAAAAAGTGTGAAAACGTGATTTTTTTTAGGAAATTAAATAGGGTCTGATAAACAGAATGCACAATATTTATCATTTACAAAAATAAATATGATTCAATAAATACATGTATTCAAGAATGAATAATTTCATTATTAAGAAGAAGAAAAAACTTTCTTTAGCTGAATGTGTTAGTATCACACGTCGGAGGGTCTAAATAGGTGTCCTTGTAGTTTGTTTTTTCCTTGGCAGTTTTTCTGCAGTTTTCTTACCAAATATGTTTTTCGAAACATATGCAGGTGCAGAAAAGAACCGATTATAATGATTTCATCAACCACTCCTTACACTCAACTTACATGGTATGTATTAATTTCGTAATATTATTAAATTTAAAAAAAAGTGGGCTCAAATCCCAAGCTAACAAAGAGCGCCCTTGAAAAAAATCTGATCTCTAAACGGCGCTTTAAAAAATGGTATTGTAGTGTTATGTGTATGATGGTTTGCAAGCACAAATTAATTAAGCTTAATTAAATTGGAATTAAATATTCTTTTACAATATAAATAACAAATGAATCTAAAATTATTATACTTAATGAAACCAAAGGAAATTTAACAAAATATAACGAAAACACTATCATCGGCTTATAACGAAATATAACGAAAACACTTCCTATTGGAATATGGTAGACAGAGGGAACAGAACTCCACTTTATTCCATCCTGACACGCATCTTTTGCTTCAAGTGCATACACTTCGACATGCATACAAGACGTACCACTCTTCCCCCTTTCAGAGTTTTATTCATTTAGTTGTATTAGGTTTTTCTAGATCTTCCCAAACTTTTCGTACCTTCTACACTAGTTCTATAGAATATCTTTCTATATATTTCACAAATCATTTATTCTAATTGGCCAAACCATTGCATCTCTCTTGTCTTCATCTTAAATCCTTCATCTTCTTTCAACACGCATTCTTTTCTAATTCCTTTATATATTGTCGTTCCACATATTGTACACAACGTTGTTATTTTTACCGCGTTTATCTTACTTTTATTCCAGATAGAAAGCTGTATTTTTCATAGTATTGCAACTTCAAATGTTAAAGAATGTACGTGTATAACAGTGATTTTTATCGAATTTAACTTCAAATAGGAAACATCCAGTCTTATTTTCTCCTTACAAATTAATTTTCTCTTTAAAAATGCAATTTCGGGATATATGTACATAGCATACATACTATTGATATAAATAAAGGTATATTTATTTAATTTTCATTTGAGATTTGGCCGTGTTGAGGATTTCTTGAATTTCTCGTATTTTTAATAAAAATATTTCGTTTTTTTTAAGTATACAAAATATAAACATATATACACGTACAAGTAATGCATGATGAGCAGCAATACAAAGTTGTTGGAAAAACATTGTTCCACTGACCAGTAACTTTTTTGCACGTGTAATTTGAGTAAGTGTGTGATAAATAATTTTGTGAGTAATGCTTTTGACCATATATTACTCTGGAGCCAAGTAGCTTGGCGTGTTTAAGAGCAATATGGAGATAGCATAAAGTTTATTATAGCTGATGTAATGAACACGCCTGACGTTATGACATACGATTTAAGGGTATATTTCACCCTTATTTTCTGTCGAATTTGGTTTTAAAACACAATATAACCATTATTACCTATAATGAAACAATCAAAGTAAGTATGGCTAGTTCTATTTTAAGGCTTAATCGCTATGGCGATATTATAAGCATTGGAGATTAATTAAGACATTCTATTTATTTTTTATTGAAGCAACTAAATTCATAGTACCAAAATAAGTCACGATTTTATAGAATAATACAGTTTAAATTCTACGTGAATCGAAAAAAATATGTTATTTTATTTTTCATACCATATTTATTTATTTAACACTCCATCGTAATACAATTTGATTGGCTTATTTCCAGGTGGCAATCCCTTCCAACTAACCAGACCCAAGGAAACAAAGGAATTTACATGGTCGCAATATTTTTCAAATGATTATTCACCTTAACTTAATTGATTCACAATATAACATACGTAATAAAAATAAAACTGAGATATCACCAATTGAAGAAAAAGAAATAATGGTGGAGAAGAAACAAATATTAGGAATAAAACACATTATACTCGCATTACTTATTTGTCATTAAGAGTGTGGTGTATTTGTTTTGTATAACAACAAAACCTGGCGGGTTTATTACCATGTGGCAATCTCTTTCAACCGAACATATTTAAAAAACTAACCAAAAACTATTTTTTTAAATCAGGTAGAATCGAACCCAAAACTCACGGTGGGTTAAAAGGCGTCTTATCAATAAGGTAATTTAGGTCGCATTTAAACAGTGTATGGTGGCACAAATCATCCTAGTTTGGGTGGATTACCTATTTAAAAAAACAGTATCTTTAGTATATTATACCAATTGATCATAACTTTATTTGGACCCGTGAAGCTCTCACAGAAAATTCCATTTAAAAATTGCCACTAAAAACCATTATAGAAACGAAATATTATTAAAAAAAAGGAACTGTCATTTTTGAAAATTTATTTTATTATATTGACTCATATTATTTCGTAATGTCTTTAATTTGGTGGCACAAATCATCCTAGTTTGGGTGGATTGGTTATATGAAAGAAAGAAGAGAAAATTTAACAACTGAGAGGAAAAAACCAAAAGTGAAATAAAAAGATTAATCAATCAGTTAAGATTAACTAGGTGTGTCGCTCGCCATCACAATTATCATAGAGAAATTTCTCATTTTATGAATGTAACAATTTAAATCTCAAACATGTCCAACTCTAAGAATTCCACACTGAACGATGAGTTCCTTCTGTTGATATTTGTCATTTTTATCATCGCGTATTCATAGTTCTTTGCTATGTCTCAAAACGGTGTACCTCCTGTCTTTACTTCCCGATCCTGGGCCATGTTTTAATGCTACGTTCAAAAGGGATTCTATTAACTTTTGTAATTAGTCCTTATATCTTATTGGACGCCTTCTTCCTACTGATCAAGGAACTCCGTGATCTATTGATATAAGAATTGATGAATTAATTTGTAATTTATTTTTATCACTGTTTTTTCCACTTTTTTCAAAAAAAAAAAAGTGGAATAAACAGTGTTTGATAAAAATAAATTACAATGTCTTTAAACCTCCACAACGTTAATACCTTAACTATAAACAACATAATTAATTTGTGTTCAGCCTGCTCACGTTATAACTATTTTTTCGATCTATTTGAACAAATGGGACAATTAAAACATATTTTTTCAAGAAAAACCGAAAGTTCAACAAGTCCATTAATAATTTACAATAGAAAGTAAATGTCGATTTTGGTTCTACGACATGTTACGTCCCAAACTTTTGTCTTTGGTAATTTTAAAACTAAAAAAATATGCGTATAAGTCTTAATAGTGTGTCAGACTCCATTGATTTAATGATAATGAATATAAGATTCCGAAAAAGTCTTCACGTTTTGTCAAAGCTCTTTGAAGGGTTAAATAATTCAAAATGTTATTCGTACCTGGTGTGAATTGTTTTTTTTTCGTTACACGTGCGGTACACCAGATCTGGCGATGACAGAATTTTTAGTATTCCAATACATATCAATCAACATTTATTTTTCTGCTATACACTTGAATCAACTTTGGAACGATAGTGTTGAATCAATCGATCATTTTTGTATGTCAAATTAAAAAAAAAATTTAAGTATCTTAATCCTTATTTTTCTCATTCTTGCATGTATTTTTTGAGACGTGCACTTTTGAATTTTTATTAAATAAATTTTACTGAAGTATGAACTTTCATTCTCTTAGCTTTATTGCCTTTTGATACTTTCATTTAAATAAATCAGGAGAATTTATTGCTTTATAGCAATTTCTTTCAAATAATCAGTTTTTGTTTAAAAATTATTACCGATAAATTACTGTTAAATGAAAATAATATTATAGGAAAAGTAACAAAATTCAAAACAAAAGATTTATCTAATCTTATGACAAATAAAATCTGCCACCACTTTCCTATTCTTACACTTAATTTAAATACAGTAAATTCTATAATATATTATCTCGAATCGAATTAACTAGGGAGCGATTTAATCAGAGCAATAAAAAAATCCAATTTTCTCTGTTTAAAATGCATTTTAAAAAGTATTTCGGAATGTTATAAAAAAACATTTTTTCGTTTTTCTTAAAAAATAATAAAGATGAAAAACATCTGATCCAATCTTCAATAAAGTTTTAGAAACATTGTGATGATATTTAGTTATTATGTACTTCGATAATAAAGATGAAGAACGTCTGATCCAATCTTCAATAAAGTTTTTAAAATAAGGTTTTTAAAAATGCTTTGGGAGTTCCTATTCGTCATGAAACCTTTCAGTCTCCATCATTTTCTGATGTTTATAGTTGTAATATCGGTCATATACTATATTGCTAATAGTATATACGAATTGGTTGTGAATACCTTGGATGGGAAATCGTGGTTGAAGATCGTGGCCGAGAGACAATATTATCTTCGGATTCAACATTCAAGATTTTAGGAACCATTAGATTAAGCACGTAACTGACACCTTGGCATCGTACTTGTTTGTAATACTACCGCATATAAATGACATAACTTTTATCGCATCGTTACCAGATGATCTCTTAAAACAGACTGGAACCGTTTTATTTTTTGGGTATCATCGGGAATCGAACCTGGGGTCCCCGAATAAAAGCAAAGCGTATTACCAACTAAGTCGTCAGATTAAAAGAATACTTATTTTTAATCATATGTTAACCTTATATTCCAATCTCATCTAGCGCATACTTGAGCTATTTTTAATAATATGTTAACCTAATATTCCAATCTCATCTAGCGCATACTTGATGAGCTATTTTTAATAATATGTTAACCTAATATTCCAATCTCATCTAGCGCATACTTGATGAGCTATTTTTAATAATATGTTAACCTAATATTCCAATCTCATCTAGCGCATACTTGATGAGCTATTTTTAATAAATTCAAAACAGCATTATGGAGGTGATCTTTAATTATGAAATAGCACTATAATTTCATACATACCATCATGCTGTTTCCCCTATCGGGGAACTTTTCCCTCATATCACATATATTTATCTTCTCATACAACTCCTGCGTTTAATCTTACTTTTTACATTCCTTCTTTCAAAATACGAGTATCATTTCAACGATATTTTTCTTGGTCTTCCTCTACCACGTCTTCTATTTGTATTTGAACTGTATATTTGTTCTGTTAGTCTTTCTTCATGTATTGGTTCTACATGCTGAAACAATCTCAAAGTGCTCTTAACACTATAATCGATTTGATACTAAACGTACTATGGATATATACTACAAATGTCGGCATTTTCTTATTAAATTCTGTTCGTGTTCCTCAGACGAAAATAAATAAATCAAATATTTTTCCGATGTCACCAAAAAAATAAAAGATAGAAACTTGTCCCACGATTCACCAGAATTAATCTGACAGAGGGTAACGAAATGGAGATTCGATGTTTTGGATTTCTGTCCTCTTCCCTTCCCCTGGGAAATATATAAATTCAAGGGTGGTTATAAGATTTTCAACTGACGTCAACTAGTTATAGAAAGTTTCATTTGTCCCTAAACAAAATATTTTATATAAATTCTTCAAATTTTATTATTCTGATTGAACCCGTTAAGGTGATCTTATTTAAAATAAAATTAGGTAATAAAATTCGATTCTAATTTTCTTTCATTATAAATAATAATTAGGAATAAATTGATAGAATTAAATTAAAAACTTGAATTTTTTACGACAAAAATTTCATACACGATTTCAAAAACTTCATTATAGCAATAAATAACACTATTTTTTTGATACTCAAATCCAAATCTTGAATATGATTATTAAATATGATTATATGATCCGCTATATGATTATTGAATATGATTATATGAATATGATTAATGATGGTACACATATGATAACTCTTGGAAGTTCGATCTACGTTCACATCGAGTGAATCGGAAATGAAGATGTGTTAAATGAGGTGAAACGTTTTGGTATGCAAAAAAGTCTCCTACCTGATCGAAGAGAATGTCTCTGTTCTGAAAGAAAGTGAAATTTTCCGCTAAGATGTGAAAGAGAATTGGGTTTGTTATGCACGCAAAACAGTGTCGAGAAAATTTGAAGGTTCTTTCCCTGTCTTATTCTAAACCATTGAAGTGTGTTTCGAAACACGGCCGTGGGGTTATACTTTTTCAGGTTAAATATGAATGTGTCCACTATCTTTAAAATCTAAAGCCAAGTATGTTGAAGGGAATTGTGTGTCATGCTGTTTCGCCAAATATTTGACGTAATTAAATATTCACGGCCAACTTTTGACTTTTACCACAGCTACCATTATTCTGGATTTATTTTGAATATTTCCCACGACATGAAAGATGAATATTTAAGATAACTTCACCTGAAACTTTTCTATGATCTGATTTGCCTTGACAAACTCGTGTGCCATGCTTTCCAAAGCACCGAAAGCTTTTTACTGAACTTTATCATGGCATTCTATTATTATGCTTGCACGGTTATATATATATATATATATATATATATATATATATATACTTGTTAATATAGGCTAACAATCAGTTTTGTCAATTTTAGTCAATAATTAGTTATTTTTATTATTAATTTTTTTTAAATCAAATATGAAATATACGTCAATATAAATTTATTCATTCGTAAGGTACCCTTTAACGTATGCCAAATTGATGAAGCAAAATGTAAATGATTATTCTTCAGCCCCAGCAATCGACCCTTCGGTTTAAGAACTCAACGTTAGCCACCGTACGTGTGAAAAATACTACTGCACATGGATAAGTAATAACACTCGCGCACTTCTAACATTTGCGAATATCGTTACCAGACGAACTCGTAAACTAATCTCGAACTCTATCCGAACTGGGTAGACCGGCAATCTAAAGAAATAGGCAATCTCTCGTGATCGTGTATGTTTATCAGCCGTCTTGTGGATATAAGATACATATGCATGTATAAGTTTACTGCATCCAAGTACACTGTCAATTCAAATCAAACTCACAGCTTTGATGACAAGGGAATCAAAAATCCGACCAGAATCTAATAAAATAGTTACTTACAAATAAGAACTTCGTCCAGTAAATATCCATTTAATGTCAATTATACGACATTAACGTACAATATCTTACATTTGCATTTATTTATTTATTGAGTGACAAAAGATCACTACAAGAGCGTCTAAGTTTTAACATAGCATATCTCAATTTATGTGCACTTAAAGAAAATTCTCGAATGTGTCCAAGCCTTTTTACCAAATATTTTATTTATACTGCCATGATATTTAACAAAATATGAATGTCTGCAATACAATACTTAATAAGGAAATTATTTTATTTTATCATTATTTATTATCCAAAAAAATCTATGTTTCTAATCGAATAATTTCTTACTTTATCAAACGTGTTCATTATTATAGCACAAGTTAAAAAGGAAAAAAATCCTTTTATATTTTATTTATAGTTAATGCATTAATATTGTGGAGGCTTAAATGTATTGTAATTTGTTTGATCAAACATTGTTTATTCCACTTTATGTAACGGTATAGCCCTACCGGTTTCAAAGTTTCCAACTCATCATCAGGGGAGCACAAACAAGACTTTTCTGCTCCTCTGATGATGAGATGATAACCTTGAAACCGGTAGGGTTATACCGTTACATAAAGTTGAAAAAACAGTGTTTGATATAACAAATAACAAAATATATTATATTTTCCCACTAACAACACAAGTGCGGTGACTCTGCTTAAAAAATTATTTTGATGGAACTTTTAAACTTTTTCATGACATCGGATAAATATTTCAAAAAAAGTTAGTCAGCTTAATGATTATGTACCCAAGAAGCACGATATTCTAGTTACTAGAAATAGACCAATTCCCTTAACACTCGTGTATTTTACATGTAACGGGTATTCTCCATGCATACAAATAGGTTTTTTACACGAGGAACGTATTTTAGCCGATTGTTGAATAAGCTGTAATTATTTTAAATCCTTTATCGGAAAATGTGTGAAATTATTTTTCAATTATTTTCGTATTATTTTTTAAGTGATTTGATAGTTTTAAATTCTTAGTATTAAAAATATCCGAAAAAAATTAAATTTCAATTATATTCTAATTCATCTTTTGGAGGAAATTTTGTATCTTGGAAGCATGTTCACATTGAATGGCCGCGCGAAGTACAATATTAAAAGAAAAATAACAACAAGCTATAAAGTGAATACTGGGCTACACAATGTATTTACCCATTGGCGCAGTTCAAAAGAATCAAAGCTACTCGTAGCAGCTCACAATAAAATATTGGATTCAACAAAGATGTTGAACTGGTTGAACGTGAGAAATAAACGCCAAATTCATATATTATCTTTATTTTCAAATATCCTTTACTGTCCCGCCGCCTTCTCTTATATTTTCGAAATATTTCAGTCTCTTTCCGATCATGGACTTGCACTACGCTCAAACAGAGATTGTTTAATGACCTTCCCAGTGCACCTCTCTTTTATCTATACGTCGTCCTTTACTGTCCATGCGGTGAGACTCTGGAACCGGTAACAAATCAATGTTAGACTCGCTCCGTCCTAGGCATGCTTTTAGAAACGACTGAAAAAAATCTTAAGTTGTAGTCAGTAATATTATTATATAACAAGTTTCATTCCTGATTTTTCTTTCCTCTCCACCATCGTTTCATTTTCCTTCGATTGACGATATCTCCCTTTTACTTTAATATGCATAGTCTTTAAATTTTATAAAGATGAATAATCATTTGAATATTTTTTGCGACCGTATAACTTGCTGTATTTAATTTTGTCTGCTAATTTGGAGGAGATGCCGCCTGACAATAAACCCGCCAGATTGTTTTTGCAATGAAGTGTTAAGTGAATAAACAAAATAGGATATTTGAACGTCGTCAAAGTGATGAAATTAAAACAAATGCGGTAGAAATGAAAGATTTACGTAGAATATGTGGTACAATTATTGTGATAGAATAAGTAATATAGACATTAGGAAAAAATACGATTTAAAAAAAAATGGAGTGGTAAAGACAAAAAAAGAAGCATTGAGATAGTTTAAAAATGAAGAAAGATTAACATAAATAATGTATACGTGTAGTATAGAAAATACTTTGAAAGACCTAGAAAATGTTTGTTCGACCAAATTTATAAAATGCTGAAAGAGGGAGTGAAAAAATGTTTTGAGTATTATAACCAAACGAACTCTTTACAAGACCTTTATCGTTTTTTTTTCAACTGTCATCGGGAATCAAATCCGAAACCGCCGAGGGACATCAGACAAGAGATCGTCTAATACAAATTTTCAACTGTCATCGGGAATCAAATCCGAAACCGCCGAGGGACATCAGACAAGAGATCGTCTAATACACATTTTCAACTGTCATCGGGAATCAAATCCGAAACCGCTGAGGGACATCAGACAAGAGATCGTCTAATACACATTTTCAACTGTCATCGGGAATCAAATCCGAAACCGCCGAGGGACATCAGACAAAAGATCGTCTAATACGCATTTTATAAAATGGAATAATCCCATAAATCTTCTGCATGTCTTAAACCATTTATATTCTTATTCCCTGTTGTTTTAACATTTTTTAATTAAACGTCATGGATCGATAACCACGACGGCTCTGTAATAGATTATTTTGATAGACGAAAATATCAATAACGAAGTCATGACTGACATGAAATTTTTTTCAAACAAAAAAGTCAAGGTATAATATCCAAGAACACAGTAAAGTTATAATTCCATTGCACATTGTGCATATATATCAGTAAATTGAATGTACTCGTACACAAAAAAAATTTATTGGTCGAAAAATCTAAATATTATATAAGCCTACGAAAATAAAAATTATCAACAAGTTGTATAATACAAAACTGTAATATGTTTTCGATCGTTTGTAAATAATTTGATAAAGTTACATCTTGATTCGTCCAATAAGTTAAAATATATTAACAAAGATTTGCGTATCTAGTTTAAAATATTTTTCGGAGTTGTAATCGTGTTGAATTGTTTAAGTGATGGCCGATGTTTAAAAGTCATTGCTACCTTCATATTTAGGGTGCTGTCAGAAAAAAAGCATTTTAAATATGTATAGTAAGCATGCAAAAAACACTCACCAAGCCACCCCCACTCACTACCGCAATGTGAACATATGTTTGGTCCGCTCATCCACCTGCTTTGCACGACTGCAACGTGAGCCATCATTTAATCCGATCAACATGGCAACAGCCCCGAAAAATTGTAAAGTAGTAGAAAATATCCGTAAAATTTTTGAATATGTCTAATTTGCTTAATTTATTAATGACAACAAAATTAAATAAGGTGAGAATAAAGATAGTGAGTGAGACGTGCTTTAATAAAAATTGAGCCTCACTTTACAAACCGAGATATACACCACGTATTTAGAATGCGTGTGGTTTGCGGCTAGATCTGTTCCACTCTCATCTATGGGGCGGAGGCGTAGACATTAAACCATGAAACATAACGTAGGATTGAGGTTTTTTAATTGTAGATCATAAGATGTATCCTCAATATTCCTTAGGCGCGTGTTACAAATGCCGAAATGCTTGCTCGTTTGTAAACAGACCGATAACTCATTAAAATTGTGAAGATTCACAAGTACAATGTCTCGGTCACATAATAAGGGGCACAAAATACATGATTACGTAAGTAAAAACTTATCATTCATAAGTAAAAAATGGAAAAGAGATAGAAAAGGCCCAGACCTAGCATCTTTTGAAAACTTACGGCAGTGGTTTGGGGGCAGTTCTATAAAAGTGTTTCGAGCTAAAGTGAACAAAATAAGGACTACCATGAAAATTCAAAATCAAAGGTCAAAATCAGATAGAAGACGGCATCTCAAAAAGAAGAACATAAAGAAAAATATTCTAAATTTAACATTTTACTCGGATGATTCTGTGAACCTAAACTTCGCTACAAACCTGAACAAAATATTTATGATTATTGTGTTCTGAAACTGTAAAAATCGCATCCATTATACGAGTATTATCAAATATTTTTATATATGTTCAACTAAATATATTTTCTGCAATAAATTTAGAAGTAAAAATTACTTAATCAAGCGAAAATGTTTGAGAGAAGACTTTAAATTTAGCTTTGCTGTTTATATTATTGGACTATATACTCGTAGCTGCAATGTTAATAAATTTAATATGACTTTCAACGAATCGTTAACTGCTGTTATTTTATTAACGTGAAAATTAAACATTTTCGAAGAATTTTGTTGAGGATCAACGAATTACTGAAAGTTCATTTTGATGAGTTTGTTCGCGTGAATTTTTTTTTGAAGTTAGTGTGCTCTCTCATAACATATAATAGAGAAACTTTCTTTTATGTTATTGGTGTTAAATTTTGGAAAAATAATTTTACAACGAATTTGGAAAAATAATTTTGCAAGTTTAATTTTTATTTGATAAATTAAAGGAGATAATCAACCATTTCAATAAGGATTTTATTATATTTTTAAGGCTTTTTGAGAACTTAAGAAAATAATAATTAAAATTCCACCTCCTTTCTTTAAGGCATTATGCCTATTTGAAATAAAAAGCATTCCATATGATATCTAAAATTGTGTGTCACATTTTTCCTCGATTAAGTGACATTATTGTAGATTTTTAAATTGATCGTTTCAATCAATAACACATTAATGAAAAAATATTTTGAAATGAGTTTGAGTATTTCCTAAAGAGATATGATGGATGTTTTTGAAATGGTGTGTTGGTGCCGAACTCTTTGTACCTTATGAGATGCAAGACGTAACAATGTCTTCAAGTCGAAGATGTGCTATCAACTATATGTTGGAAAATAATACTGTCAGACATGTCCCTAGAAGAGCTTAAGAAAATTTTGCAGAAGCTGGTAATGACTGGAAATATAAAAAAGGACGATATCTAGCGAGGTGGATAGATCAAATCAAAGAGATGACTGGTTTCTTATTTATTACTGTACTCATCATGGCTAAGGGCCGAAAGGAGTGGACAAGAATAATTCGCCCAGTTCTAGAACATCAGAAAACTAAGAAACTCAACTATGAAAAACACGGTCAAGAAGAAGTATTATATTTCTTACAGTAACTTGGACCTCAAATAGACAATTTGCCTTTTTTCAAATAATCATAAATTAACAGATACCCGGAATATTCTTCCCCCACAGTTCGACTATCATTCTTCGCCCACAAATATTAGCCAACATTATTCCCAGTCACTATTCTTCCTGACTACATTTCTTTTGCCAAAATTCTTCGGCCGGAAAATGTACATGTTCAATATATGTAGCGAGGAATTATGAGGTAAGATTTGTGACCGTGAAAACATGTGGCTGAGAAGAATTGTCAAAGAATTGCGGTCGCAAAATGATCCTTGACTCAAATCAATAAACTCAAACATCGACAATTATCATTTACTGGAAATATATAGACAGTCATAATGATGTACCTTCATCAAATTTGTCAGTTTTATCCATAAGTGAGCGTGCTGGCCTATTGGTAAGCTTTATTCATGACGAGCAAGTGTCTCGGATAACCGATCCTCAGTGAATTCATTTCCAAGCTGTGTTACGTTTAGATTTTTTTATCATCTAAACTTATTGTTTTACCGGTGCTTAGTAGTTATCAAACCAAAGTGTTTTGGAATGCTCATAAGATAAGAAATATTACGAAACAAAACTGCATTAACTCCATTTTTTTAAATCTACAAATTAAACATTTATTGATATTTTTTTTAAATTTGGCGAAAAGATGGTAAATTTTTATCATTGAGAAATTTGCTATAAATTTTCGACGGAACCCAAAAATGGAACCAGTGTTTTTTTTACATATCGCCGTTAGAATGTCAAAATAAAGTGTAGCGAACTGATTTATTTAAAACTTTGTCTCTTTGTATTCGAGTCTCTTAATAGAAAGCCTCCCTTGTATCTTACGAATATGTGTCTGAAATATATTTCATTGGAGGTGATGAGATTTATTTTGTCTTCATCGAATAAATTCATTGTTCCAAATCGATCCATTAGGTTATGGTGGTGTATCATAAGAGCATTTTGTCATTGCTGGTCCTGTGGCGTGGAATGATCTCCCTCTTAATATCCGAGATATGAGTGGACTATGCAGCTTTAGGAAACACTTATATACCTTTTTGGGACGTCTTATCAAAAGAAATTATTTAATATGAATACTACACACATGTGTTACACTACAGATTAAGCCGAATGCGATGATTTCACTTATCGGAAGATCTATAAAAGTTTATTTGCAATTTGTCTTCCCTTGGTAAGTTTTCTATAATTTTGTACGGAGTGAAGTGCCTAATCTAATGGCCGTTGCTAATACCTTATTTTTGCACTCAACTAATATATTTATTTTGTAATATTTTGAATCTGTCAATAATAGTGTGTTTAAATCCCAAGTTAGAGCCCCCTTGAGGAGAGTGTGCTGAATGGCACTAAATAAATTGTCCCTTTATTATTAACATATATCTGGTTGTTTGAAAGAATCTTTCACTTGGCAATAAATCCTCAAGGTTACATTATATCTTTTATACCCTTGTTGAGTTTCAATGATGAGAAAAAAGATTTATATTTCGATAAATTGTCAATAAAACATTTTTTTATATTCTGCCATAAAAATATGTGTTGTTATACAAAACCTTTGTCTGAAAAAGAGTATAACATAAATCCAATAATCTAATTATCCATTGTATTGTCATTGATAAGTTATGTTTGTTTGTCCTTGTTCATAGCTCAAAATAAACATAAAACTCGTAAAGAGTTCACAAAGCATTTATTTCCGTTGTATTAATATAGACTAACATTAATTTAACTTCTTCAATTTCGATTGAAGTACAAACATAAAACGACATTTTAAGATTAAGAGTTTTTTTACAACTCACCAAGCGACACTAAAAAGGGTTTACGTTTTATTTTAAAAGCTTTGAGATTGAAAAAAGAGAGAGTGAAAACATTCTCAATTACAGAGAGAAGTCGAGAAGAATTAACCGATGGATTTTGAAAAGTTTAATTATCATTCGTGAGCTTTTTGATAATTTTGTGACTCGATCTAAAACGGTGTAAAAATTACCATTCGATTCTTAGATGCGTTTTATTAATCAACTGTGAACAACTTTAACATTTTAAAATCGTTTTAAATTTGTATTAGTAAAAAGTATTTTTGAAATCGATACCAAACTCAGTGAAAAGTTAACCTCATGTATGATTTTTTATGTCGAAACTACGTTTTTTAAGAACAGTAACTTAACCAACTAGTTTGTCAATCTCCGTGGTCTAGTTAGTAAAACGTATTTTTTTCAGCCTGAAGTTGCTGGTTCAGTTCCCTTTAATATTCTTTTTTTTTTTTCAAATAAGATAAAGTCTAGTTTTCACTTAAGACTTCTCAAATAGCTGGTTGAAAGATATTGCCACATGAAAATAAATACGCCAGTGCACACAAATAAATTATAATACAAAACATATAATTTCATGACTTCCTTTAGTAATCAAATGATGACTTCGAAAGCGTTGTTTTGTAATAAAACATCATTTCAATAGCGCTCTGGTTTTTAATGTGTAAAATTCAAGTAGAATGAATTTGACGATAGTTTTCAAACAAGGATGTCAATAATGATTAACAAGTCTACTCTAATACACCATGGTATCTTGGTACTAGTACAGACTCTGATTTTTAACAAATATCTAATAATAATAAAAGGACTTTATGTATAGCACCGTAAAGAAAACACTCTCATCAAGGGTGATCTATGTCGGGATAAGACCCAATCATTCTTGACAAATAAATAATATTAAAAAAAAACTGTTTATTTAATAGGAAGGTGCTGACTGTGGCCATAAAATTGTGAACTTTCCCGCATCTATAGTACGTATGTTTCGAAAAACATATTCGATAAAGAAACCGCAGAAAATTTACCAAGCGAGGACGAGCTACAAAGAAATACTTGTACTGGTAGATCTTTCGATATGTGATAGTATCATCACCATCATGATTGCAGGGCCTCGTAGTCGAGGATCACCTCGCCATTCCAACGTTAATTCTATGAGAATACCAAGCTGTTCCGTGGAGTTTGTTTTTTTTAAGTGAATGATCCGTTGTACACCAGCAAACTCACCGGTCACACTGCTGTACTGGATCCAATGGCACTCTGAAGTGAAACGGTCGGGGGACACCGGTATGTTTTTTTTTTAAATAATAAATATGACCAAAGCCATAGGTATTCTTATACCCCCGAATACTATGCGGAAAACATGACGGCGTTATTCGAGGGGAGTAGCACAGCGCGGGATTCGAACCGACGATATGTATGTATAAACGTAAATTTTGATAGACTTAACAAAAAGGGTTGTCTTCAAGTACTTTCTAAAGCTCCATACATCACCCATATCGTTATAAACTCGTTAAAACAAACGTTTCACAAAAATAATGATCATCATTTTAATAAACATTACACATTAATAATATAAACACGTTAAAGTTAGAAAAAATCGCTGTTATCGACTTAAAAAAAAATAAACTATAATGTATAAGGAACTGCGCACAACTTCAGGAATAACCAAAATCCAAAAATCTAATAAATCACTATTAATTACAATATACCGACTACACAGTCATATAATTTCAATATGGTTAGTTTAACACTTGCCACCCTATGATGGCTAGTGAGTGACCAGGACTTACATAATAAAATAATTTTATAGCTAATTACAAAAAATAACCTAGCAGATTTTGCATAATTTTAATTTTAAACATACATTTTTCACTGGATGCTAAGCGTCCAGCACAGTGGCTGGCGGAATTGTTTAGCACAGTAAGGCAAGTGTTAACCTCGAGACAATATCTTAAGTTCACTGCATCTGGTTAGCGGCGACATAATAAATTAATATGATCAATGTCATACATACGTGTATATTTATACCTCTTAAATCAAAGCGAAAAGTTGTGAGGCAGTAGTAAAGTGTAAATTACGAACTGGACACCATATGCATAGATGTCTACTGCATAAACCGCGCTGCCAAACACCTGACATATCAATTTGCATATATTTAAAAAGAAATTGATTTAATTTTGAATGATTTTTTTTTCCAAAACTGATTTTTTTTAGAATTTGCCATCGATTTCACGTAACTTGAAAGTTGCCGGGCATTTCGAAAGCGTGGTCGACTTGACCTTCAGGTTCATAATATCCATACAAAAGTATATTTTTAAATCAATATGTAGATGGTTTGACAAATCAAACAGCATGCGTTTTTAATTTTGTTTGTTTTTTTTTAACAATAGATGTAACCGAAGTCATAGGTATCCTTATACCCTCGAACACAAGGCGGAAAAGTGCCTGTGTCGTTTGAGGGAAGTAGCACAGCGCGGGGTTCGAACCGATGATTTTCCGCACGGAAGTCCAGTGCGTTACCGCGCGGCTATGCACCTCATCGTTAAGATAGTAAACTATGTATGGCGCTCTAGGTCGGGACTCGAACCCACTTTTTTTTAATGCATCACATCTAGCAGCTATAGCAGCGACCGAACGAATCATGTCTTACTTTCTTTACATGAGTATAAAACACAATCTTACGGGATTATCCACATAGCAATTTCCTCCCGTCAACCAGAAAGATATTTGTGAGGTCTTAGATGAAGACTGAGAACCTTTTTATTAAAAAAAAATCTGGTTTCCTACGAGAATCGAACCCACAACCTTCGCATCTTATGAATTTGGCCACGAAGGTCATCAGGTAATTCAGACATATTATGAGACTGGTAGATATAATGGAGAGACTGGTGATTTAAGTAAAAATAGAAGTGTCCTGATCATGAAGTAGATCCGCAATACAACCGACAGACCCCGTAATCAATCAAGTGAATAGCTAACTTTATGAGTGTAGAAGTAATGTTACAGATTAAAAAATTAAGACGTATCATTCGTTATGTGGTGTGGTCAATTGCAAGATCATATCCATCGATAACGACGATCTGTAAAGAGCTTATCAAATGAGAAAAATGTAGGGTGTGACTACAATACAAAGGCTGTAGTTATATCACAAAAAAAGGATCGCCTTGAAAAATCTAGAACGCACCCAAAACAATTGTTCTGCCTAAAACCGCAACCTTTTTCTCTTTGGTATAATCCTATGACCTTATAAATAGAAATCATTTCAACGTACTCAGTCAGGGGCATTTCCGCTCAGGGACAATCAATATAACTTACCCAACGAGGATATTTTTCAGTTTTAATAAATGTTCGGTTTCTTTACATTGAATAAGAATTACCAAAAAACACCTCTTTTTAATTAAAACCGAATAGGAACGTTTTCAGCGCTTCAGTAGCCGAATATTTGTTTTTATAGCTTTAATGAATGAATGCCTCCGTTATTAGTATAATAGAAGACACAGTAGGAAATTTGGGATCTGGTTTTTGGTGCCACCGGAAATGATTATTTAAGTAATTTTATAACAAGCACACCCTGTTGCAAATAGAGCAAGAATTACGGGCACTAGCCGCTTCTCCTCATTTTCTTTTTTCATTGGGTCTCTGAAAATTACCAACAGTTCTACGCCAGTTAGGTATATCTGCTACTGTTCGCTCTCAGTTGGTTTAAGCATTGATGTTTTTGAGTGTCATGCAGCGTGCGTCATTATACTCGTATATCTTGCGCTGCTCACCGTGTTAACTTATCTCCTCTGTTAACTCAACAATGATTTTTTTTGTGTTTAAAGTAACAAATACTGCTACCGTCCTATCTTAAGACCTTCAATTTCAAACAATTTTTATTCCTTTTCACAGAAAACTTTTTATTATTCTCAGTTTACATAATACTTTAATATTTCCTTCGCTTCAAACATGCGTTTGATTCTAGTATCGTATTATACTTATTTAACATTTATTGTAAAATAATTTGTCGAGCTTATTTGGATAAGACGATTTCGTCTAACCAACTAAAAGAAAAGCTAATGAACAAACTAACATGCTACCATAATTATTCGAATAATTATTTTTTTGAACAAAATTTATGAAAATAACAACAATAAAATTCAGTTATCATCAATCAAATGAAAAAGAAAGAAACGTTTGAGAGTAAAGAAAAACAAGTAATAAAATAACTTATTATATTGACTTGAGTTTTATTAAATCACTTTTCAAAACTTGTGTTGCGCCGTTGAGAAGATTTTGCTCTTCAAACGGCACAATTTATGTTAGTATTATTGTGTTTAAACTACATCAATAGCGTATTGATGCCAATATCGATGTATGGAAGTGAAACAAGGACGTGAAAAAATTATGAAATGAGTCGAGTAAAAGCAGTGAAAATTCGTCCACTGAGAAGAATATGTGGAGTGTCGATGTAAGATAGAACAAGAAATACAATTGATTATAAATGTGTGATAAAAACTAGTGTGTTGTGTAAAGTGAATAAGAGCAGATTGAGATGGTTGGGGCATATTGAATAAACGAGTGAAGAAAGACTGATGAAACAAATTTGTAATGCAAACATTAGTGGAACTCATGGTAGAGAACGACCGAGAAAAGTGATAAAATCAGACGAAGTGAATGATATTTTGGAAGAAGGAAAGTAAATTAGTAAGATAAATATAATGAACTTTATAATCTGATGTAAGGATAATAAGTATGGCATGATAGGAAAGTTTGAAACTGTGTCCTCTCTGCCTACTCCAACAAGGAAATGACGTTAAAGCACGTAAGTACGTATTTAAAATCCTTTTCAAGTGTTTCTGTAGTTCAAATGGTTCTTGATCGTAAAGCAATTTATAAAAGACGTGATTTACCTTAACAGAAGATAAACAACCGACTTTACATGTACATAAAATGGTCGGTTAAAGCAGATTTGATACTGAGGTAGGATATATGGAATTCGATTTCAATCAACCGAACATCGTAAAGTTGAGGATATATGG